>JAKSZU010000016.1:56595074-56850074 GCA_026018925.1 Tupaia tana
CTCCTAACTTAACCTGGTAACCTTTCCATTAGGATTGCTTTTCAGAGTATTACATTTTACCACTGTGTCATCTGGCCCAATTGTTATCAATATTTAATTAGTTAAACTATCTTTTGAAAAGACTTAAATAATATGGAGTGGAGGAAGGTAAGTGTGTTACTACTTCTGGTGCTCTTCATTCTTCTATGCATAATGTACAGTCATTTCTTGCTGTTTGCAGGGAATTGATTCTATGACCTTTCAGAAATATCCAGATTTGCAGATGTCCAAGTCCTTTATATAAAATGATGTCAGATTGGCATGTAACTTATACATATTTTCCTGTATACTTTAAATTGTCTTTAGATTACTTATAATATCTAATGCAACATAAATGCTATGTAAGTAGTTGTTGTACTATGCAGGGATTAATGATAAATGTTTGTATGTGTTCAGTACAAACCTTTCTTTAGTACAAGCAAGTAACAAGATAGTATTTTCAATTGATTGGTTGAATCCACAGATGTAGAACCTACAGATATGGAAGGATGAGATGAAAACATCCTTTAATGTTACTTTTCTTTTTTCTTTTAAGAGAGACTTTTGCTATAAGGCATGTGCGCTTGCCAGAGAAACAGAGAGAGAGAGAGAGAGACAGAGACAGAGAGACAGAGAGAGACAGAGATAGAAAGCAAGAAATCATCCCCCAGAGGGTATGGCCACACCACAATCCCTTTTCTATTCTCCTCCTGGGATCTTGGGCACGTACACACATGTACCTGGAATGTTTCTTTTAATGCATATCTTATGATAATTAGTTTTTTTATTTTTTATGCATCTGGAAAAATATGTTCATTTTTTAAGAGATTTTTTTGTTTATTTTTATTTATTTATTTATTTATTTTGTTATAGGGCACATGCACTCCTCAGAGAGACAGAGAGAGAGAACTCGCCTCCTGGGGGTATGACCACATTGCAGTCCCTTTTCCTCCATTCTTCTCTTGGGATCTTGGGCACGCATGCACACACACTTGGTGTAAGATTTAAGCCACAGGGTACAAGACTTGAACCACTGTAGACTACATGGGAGTCTAACGACATAACCATTACACCATCTGCTGGTCCCTATTTTATGTTCAGTTTTGAAAGACATTTTAATTGTGCATAGAATTCTAGGTTGATAATTTTTTCTCTCCTTCAGTACTTGAAAAGTGTTTCAGTGTCTTCACAATTTCTTTTTTTTTGTTTATTTTCTGTTTCAAATTAGAAAATCAACCATCTTTGTGGTCTTTTTCTCTGCACATAACCTCTTTTCTCTAGATGCTTTTAAGAATTTCTGTCCCTAGTTTTTAGCAATTTGAGTATGATTTGCATAAGTGTACTTTTCTCTGTGTTTCTTATGTTTAGAAATTTCTGAGCTCCTTATATATTTCTGTGTTTATTGTTTTTAACAATCAAATTTGAAAAATTTTTTAGCTTTGTGAAACTATTTTGATTCTCTTCAGATAATCATTTTATTATTTAATGAACCCAATTTAAAAATATGCTCTAGGTGATAACAAAGAAAAACATTTTGAATAAGTCATTACTAAGATGCTAATGTTTAGAGTGACAATCAAGTCTGGACACTTGGAAAAGAACATCCTCTATTTTTGCTTTTAAACTTCAGGATTGCTGAGGTTTTTAAGGAAGCTTGAGTAATGGGACCTCTGCTGTTATAATTACATATCTTTTTGGCCCTCTAAACTCTTGAGATGCTTGACAGACAGACAAGGGATTAATGCTCCTCAAACTTGAGATGGTGGCCCCTTTGGGTCTTGTGGTAATCATTTGAAAACTTACTTTTCAACTCCGAATCAACTCTAGGATTCCTGAAGTTTTGTCTAAATCTCCCCTGTGTTGGATTTATATGAAGACTGCTGTTTTGTTGGAATACAAAGTGTTGCACTAAGATGTATAGGTGTTTGCTTTGCCCAAATTCTGTAATCTGCTTTAGTGATGTGCAAGGGAAAGAGAAGAGCCTTAAGTATTCATCTGCTGGCTACCAAGTAGAGGAGATTTAGTCTCTTAACCCCTTTTACATTTTGCTGTAACTATAGCAGAATTCTTCATGCAACACTCAGGTCCCCCAAATTATATGAGTGTGCCAATTATAGATCTGTGACTAAGGAGATGACTGTTTAAAACACATAGTATCACCAGGACATTTTTATTCTCTTTCTTTTTAATAAACCAGCTCTGACAGAGGAAAAGGAATCTGTACTGCAGCTCAGATTTCTCATGTTAGGCATATTTCAGCCATAAACTTAATTATCACAAGAATTTTCAAATGACTCCAACTTTTTCTGCACTTGGTATCAGAGGATACCAAGTTCTATTTTTGAGCTGATAAAATCCTCCTTCTGAAAGCATTTGTTTATTATATTATAGCTTCACATGAGCTGAGCTCCATCCTGACCCCGTGTTAAGTGTCTGTGGTAGATTTCATTACATCCATATACTGGAAGTCCTGCCAATATACTGGCAGCAAAATCCTAGTGGAAAATAAATGGCAATAAAAAAGAGAAATGATAGCTTGTGTGAGTGGTGAGGAGCACAGCTTTATTGAGACTGGACACCCCCAGAGTAGTGACTTGGCATGCAGACATGAGCTTAAGAGAGTGTGAGTGAAAGCTGATATTGGAATAACGACTCTGTGGCACAGACATGGGAATAATTTAATTAATTGCACTGAAATTTCTTTGATGAATAGTTATGTGGTGATAAGCATGAGGTCGAACAGCAGAATGAGTCTCAGCTTTTTAATGGGCCAGCACAGCTGCAGTTTTGGATGCCTTCCCACTTTATTTTTGCCTGCAGCTCTCCACTGCTTTACTCATCCACATCTCTCCAGCTAAGCACACCACTCGTGGGGCTCCCTCTCCATGTCTGCAGAGCTGAGGGGCAAGTACATTTGGCCATGGGAAAAGGCTGGTGACTGCTTTGAAATGAAAACCAGATCAAACGAAAATTGTGAGATGGTTTCCTTATGATGGCTGCACCTCCCCTCCTCCCCAAATCTCTAGGATGCTTTTACAGAGACTTTGCTGCTAAGTTGTATAAAGATTTTAATAAAAATTTCTTATCCCTGGAGAAAGAGGCATGTCTTTGTTGTCAGAGAGCTAGAGGGAAATGAGCAATGCAGCCCAGCTGGAGCACCAGCATTAATCCCATGATTCGTAGCCCATATTTTCAGACAGATCAATTACTTATGGCTGTAACCAATCTCTCACCATTTTCTTGCTGTGCAGGGCTCCATTTCTAGACTTGGCAGCTGACATAACCTTCCAACTTGATAGGACTTCAGCTGCAAATCTCTTCAGGTCTGCTGCCTCCATTCATTGAGGTTATTTATACAAATGAATCATTAAATAAAAATCAGAAGTAAAAAATTGCGGGAGGTAGTATCTGCTTGGCTCAGCAACACCCACAGTTCTAGGCAACATTTTCAGTTGAGTTTTTTAAAAACAAGGTGATGACTCACTTGTCTGATTTCCTTTACTTTGATGGGCAGGCTTTGCATGAGAGAAAAGCCCTCTCTAGAGGGAAGAAATTATCCACAGTGGATGCATTTCTTATCAATTTATAAGTTGAAAGATTAACTCAGAAATGGAAAGAAAGGCGATTATGAGGAGACATGAAGGGCATGTACAGGTGAGCTGTATCTAATCCATTTCACACCGAGTGAGTCACCCCTTTTCAGCGGCTGGGCTGCCTGGGCTTAAGGCCAGTAGATTCTGTATCAAAAAGAGGTGACCCTTGCTAACACACAGGTGTCATGGAACATGTAAGCTGTTTATAGTGTATGTTAGTGTTGAATGTAGAACTTCTGGGAAGGATCTAAACTCAATAGCCTTTGAAGACTTTATCCAGAATTTATTTAGTGTCTGCAAGTCATATCACTCCTTGTGTGTGTTAAAACCTTCACAACTATGTCAAATCAGCTTAGCCTTCTTGCAAGAGGTACTTCAGAGCCAGATAAAGGAAATCAGAGAAATTTTTTTGTGATTTGAATCACTTTAGATACAAAAATATACATCTGTCGATAAAGATTGCTTCGTATCACTTTACATTCTCCTTTTTATCTCTCTGTCATTTCTGTCTCTCAGGTGTAGTCCTCTGAAGATGTTTTTATTTTCCCTTTAGTGACCGTCTGTGAAGATTTTGTAGGAGGGAAAAAGGAAAATGTGGACATTTTGAGAAGATAAATGGTTTTATGTTCAACCTAGAGGGAATTATGCATTTATTTATGTTCATTATATATTTGTGTGTGTGTGTTCTGAGTGCTTGTTGCATATTGCTGTATGATTTGGAAACCTTCTATGTGAGACCCACTGTTGGTGTTTTATTCAGAACAGGTATCAGTGGACTCTGTTAACCATTAAGGAAGTGAGTTCTTGCTGGTATAGGCTGACTGCTGCAGATTCTCCTTGGGCTTGTATTACTTTGGATTGATTCTAAAGAGACAAGCAAACATGCAGAACATACTCGTTTGATTTGAAGGTTAAAAACTTGTCTGTGTCTTTATTCTTCTCCATGTTCATTCCAGCCCTTCTTAAGCATCCCAGTATGAGTAGTAAAACAAAAATCATGCAATATCATAAAGTACTACCAGGTCTCTTGTCCTGCTCTGGACTTGGATATTTTTGTGAATCTGTATTTTATTATGATTCATTAAGTAGTATGGAAAAGACTCGTTGGTAGTCATGCATGACAGTACCCCATCCTCAGAGTCTGCCAACAATTGTAAGTTTGAGGGGGAGTGAGAAATAAAAGAGAGGTGAGATTTATAGTTAGTTCAAGTTGCTTTTTCTTTCTTGGAATGGTGCCCATCTTATTAGGAGTTCTTCAGTGAAACAAAATGCAGTGGTAGGTTGGAGAAATTTTGGATACTTTCCAGCAGCCCAGGGATGGGGGTGGGGGAAAGCTTAGGAGTCTGTAAGCCTTCTCCCCTGGTTGCAGTTAGGAAGCCAGTTGACAGTATAATAGGCTTTTGGAAGTGGGTGCAATGGTTTGTGTGTTCTGTTTGATGTTGCAAATACCAAGCCCTCAGGGAGATCTGCAAAGAGGATATTCTGTTCTTAAAGAAAGGAAAAGATTAACCTGAAACGTGAACTGAAAAACTCCTGAATTCTAAAGGACTTAGGTGCAACCAAGGAAGGATCTCATTTACTTAGGTGGAAACATCATTTGGCAAGCTGTCTGCTGCAGACAATCAGAGGGCTGGACAAATTTTTTTTTAATGATTTTGATTAATGAAAGACAATCACTAGTAAACTTGATAGGATTAGATCACAGATTGAGAGAGAGTGAGTGTACGTGTGTTTGCATGATTAAGGCTTTCTTTGGAGACATGCACACATACATGTATACCCATAAACGTCTTATAATCACATGTCCTTCTTGTAGCCTGCCTAATAATCCTTTTTTTCATATTCATTATTGTACCTTACCCATTAGGAGAAGATATACTATTTATTCTTTTGGTGATATTTTTGGGAGTAATAAACTAACATTAAGCCAGTTCTACTGTGATTATTCACATTCATTTCACAAACATTTATTAAGAACCTTCTGTATGCCATCTACTATGCTAGGCATTGGGGATACAGCAGTGAAACAAAATAAAACAAACAAGGAAGGACAACTACATACAGTCTACTGTAGTTTATAAACTCCTGGAGAGAGAGACAAAAACAAATAAGTATGCAATTATATACCTATAATTTTTATATCGATTTTATAGTCAATAAAAATTTACTGAGTCCTTCTAGATGTTCTAAATTCTGTGAGAAACTCTTTAAAAACAAAAAAGCCTTGTCTTGCGGCCAGCAACTGTTGTGGTGGTTGAGAGTGCTGTACTCCCACATGGCTGACCATGGTTCAATTCTCGATCTTGGTGGCATGCTTTCTCACATTTCCTCTCTCTCTCTCTCTCTCTCTGTTTTTCTTTCTCTCATTCTCTCAATCTGTCCCTCTCTGGTCAAATAAAAATAGATAAAGTTAAATAAAGTAATAAAAAAATGCCTTGTCTGATTTCTGTTAAAGTCTATAGTTTGCCATTTATGAGGAATGAACTGGCTGTGTTTAGTTATGGAATTGAGCAAAGCTGCTAATCATCTAAGAGCCATTCTCCAGCTATAAATACTAATTTAGGATTTAGTTCTAAGCATAGTAAGGTAGGCTTCTAGAAGAACATTCTGCTATACACTTACATATAAACCTTGATGTGTCTACTGAAGACGTGTCATAATTTCCCCTTCACTGGTATCTCCATAACTGATTTCCAGACCTGGCTTGCCTCCCTCTAACTAAATAATGTGGGACTAGTGAACCTCTTCAAGACAAAGTTTCACATCCTCAAAATGGGACCAATTATACTAATTCTTGGGAGTATAAAGATTGAATGAAATCATGTATGTGAGAATACTTTCTAAAGGACTATACTCATTTGAGTTTGGTTATTTTCACTTATTAAAATTATAGGTCTTCTACGAGGAATAACATTTATTGACATCAGCTCAGTAAATGTTACATTCTCCTAAACAAGCCCTCTTCTCCCCACCAAAATCAGAAGGAAGATAATTCTGATTCAAGTAGAATATGGAAATCATATTCTTCCTTTAGCATAGTGTTCTAGAAGAAGTAGAATATGACACTGAAATTAGGATAGAGATGAACTTTTTCTAATGGTGGAATAGTTGGTGTCTTGAGTAGCATCCATGCCCTGCTTTTCTGTCTTTCTTTTTTCATTTCTTCTACCCTGTGTTATTTGTTCCCCCTTGAATAGGATAAAATTGAAAAGAATAATTATGAATGCATTTTCAGTGCATTCTCAATAAATGTATTTTTGTCATCTTGCAAGTTCATGCTTTACAGCATTGAGCAAGGTACTATAATTAAAATGAGTCATAAATATGAAGCCACATAGGAGCAGGCATTATTTGAACAATGAACCTTCATGCGAGATTACACCCAGTGATACTAATCTGCGAAGTTGTATTTTCTGGGGGAAAAATCAATATGAATGAATTGAGAACTCCATGTGCATCCTGCAGTGCATGTTGTATCTGCATGAGTGGTGATGCGATCTCTGGCCACTTGAATCATTTTGTTTCAAGGTCTTATATATTGTAGATCATTCTGTCCTCGTTGGTGAGTGACTTTTTTCTAAGATTCTCTCTCAAGCTAAACTAAATTTAAAAGTGCATACTTTTTGATCTCTACTGTGTGTATAAAATAAAAAGGTCATCACAGAACAGACTGGGCCACTTAGCACTTTCACTGACTCCACATTATCAGAGATTGAATTGGAGAGCATATTTCATTCTCCTTCCTTTGTCATTAATTTATATTACTAACACCTAGTACTTATACTGTATCTATGCTTTTAATAAGTGGTATAATCAGTATTTTCTCTGTATCCTATGCATTGTCAGCCCCAATCCTAGATGATAGTAAGTAATCTATAAAGAGTGAAAAATTTGAATGAAAATTACTTTCTTTCCTGTTTCTTCCTGCTACCATGTCTTTAAGGTAATTCAGGTCTGAATGGCTTCTGGTAAAGTGAGCTAACTGTAATGTTAATCCAGGGTCAAACGCTGGTCGGTTCATTTGAGGCTTAGCTTCTCTCACCATGCATGCTACAAATAGCCATCAAGCTGCTGTCTTGTAGAATAAAATGCAGCAGTCCACAACGTACCACACTGATGTGGGTAGAACTATTGGTGAGTCTGTACAGAGCAGATCAGGTTGCAGATACCTTAAAGTATTTGCTAATGGAAACTCTTGCTAAGGCAGCATCTTAAATATTATGTAGAATCAGCATGCTGTCTCCAAAACATGTTGCAGCATTTATTAGCTGGGCGTGAGCTAAAGGTAAGCTCCCATTAAAAGAAAAAAAAAATGTTTATAATGATTAGCAAGGGCCTAGTATAATTTAAGGTATTCTTTAGAGTTTATAAATATGGCCTCATAAAAAGCCTGAATATAAGGTAACTGTGACTTTAAGTCATTAGAAGCCCAGTGGTTTGATAAAATAACAGGAAACAGACAATTTATTATGAGCAGTCTCGGTAGCTCTGGATTATCTATAAAACTTTTACGGCCTTCCCCAAGTGGCAAGAAGCCATAAAACTTGCCTGAATGAGGGACTTGTTAATTTACTTGTTAAAGCAAATTAAAAATTTATAAGTGCTTTTAGGTAAATGAGATCTTCTCTCATTGCTGCCCTTGCGGGGCTCTGGAGTCCTCAGAGGGGAGAGTGGCTATGCTCAGACACCACTGCAGAACAATAAAAGCTGTTAAATTGTTCCAGTTTATTAGAACAGAGCCCTGCAGCTGTTGCCATGGCTAGCTGTGGGGTACCGGTGGTTGACAGCCTAGAGTTTCACTAGATTTTCTGCTTCACTCAAAGGGGAGGAAAAAAGTCAAGGAAGGATATGATTTGCTTGACCTCTACATTTCTGCAATAGTGGGTGTTATACACCATGCTTTTTAATTTTTTCTTGACTTTATGAATTTGGAGGTTTTTAACTATTTTTTTCCTGTCCCCAGAAGTGTTTCTCTTAGTTTCACAGGCTGTTGACACTTGTAAAGTCCTACCCATTATGAGACCTTTTTTGCTATTAAGTCCATGAACAAAGGCTAGGTCTTAGGCTGTTGATGTGACTTCATCAACATTTATTTTAGAAAACTGTCTATTTTCCTTTCTTGTATTTAGCCCCCCAAATAAGAGCAAAAATCTGGTACATGTTCTTGTGTATTCAACTCCAAGAAGTACAGAATCAGTATTTTTTTGTGGAGATCAAAGTTTATAGGTAAAGGTAAGAGTTTTCTTACATTTTCCCTTAGATGAACTGTGTACTTGGGTTAAAATTCTTGGATTCCTTAACTTTTGTCTGTTTTTTACTTTTTAGGTGTCTTCTGGAGGTAACTCTGAGTAATCAGTTTCTGAATAGTGACTACTTAGTGGGGGTCATTCTACAGCTTAAAGTCCTATAACTCAAAGTCTTTTTTTTTTTTTTTTTTTTTGAGAGTTTTTGTTTTTGTTTTTCTGCTATAGGATGTGTGTGCTCCTTGGAAAGACAGAGAGAAAGCAAGATATTACCCCCTGAAGATAGGCCATGCAACAATCTCTTCTCCTCCACTCTCCTTCTGTGATTTTGAGGATACATGCACACACACTTGGCATGAGTTTCAAACCTCTGAGTCTGAGACTTGAACCACACTTGACCATATGAGAGTCCAGCACCTCAATCACTATGCCATCTGCTGGCTCAAGAGGTCTTGACCTTTCCCTTGAATGTGATTCACGATGAGCAGTCTTCTTCCTGTCCAAGTGATAACAAGGACTTAGGAATTAGCTATCTAGATCACAAGTTCTAAGATAACCTTCTGCATTTTAGGACAGAAAAAATATGTCTCAATTATCAGCCTCATTTAATATTAAATAAAATGATAGCCCTTTCACAAGTATGTTTAAAGATTTATCCAGAAAAGTCAGGTTCTTTAGATATTTTCTTTGGGTAATATTTCCAATTCTGAATAGGAAAGATATATTTTATAATTTTGAGAACAGAAATGATATTTTTAAAAAAGCATAAGAAGCACAAGTGTTTGTTTTTTTAGAAGTATTCACCTTTCAGTTATAGTAGCTCCTCTTATTCATGGTTTCACATTCCAGAGTTTCAGTTACCCATGGTCATGGCCATCTGAAAGTAGGTGAGTACAGAACAATAAGCTATTGAAAGAAAGAGAGACTACATAACTATGTGAAGATATTCTATAATTATTATTACAGTATATTATTGTAATCTATTTTACTATTATGGCCGTTAATCTCTCACTGTGCCTAATTTATAAAATTAACTTTATCATAGGTATGTATATATAGGAAAATACATAGCATATATAGAGTTTGGTATTACTCGTTGCTTCAGGCATCTACTGAGAGTCTTGGATGTATCCCTTTCAGAGAAGTGGGGGGAGGGGTCTACTGAACTTACATATCTATAAATCTTAATTTGGATTCCATGTGCAATTATGCTTTGAAAAGTATATTGTTAGCAAATAAAGCATCACATAAAATTGTCAGTTAGAGGAATAGCAATCAAAATGATAAATAGGGCCCTGTTTCCTTGGCATAGCTGGTAGTGAACCAGACTATGGAGCTGGAAGTCACATGCTGGCTATGGTTTGAGTCCCTGGCCTGGTTGGTCTGAAAACATCCTGGGCACATTGGTGTGTGTTCATGTGGGATCCTGGTGGGCTAGAGGACTGGAAGATGAGGATGGCAGAGTGACCAAGCCCTGTGGATGGTGCTTCTTTCTCTCCCTCATTCATGCACTATCTAATTAAAGAAGGGAAAAAAAATTTTACACACACACACACACACACACACACACACATATATATATAAATATATATATATACGCACACATATATGTGTGTATATGTGTGTGTGTGTGTATGTGTATGTATAGTAAAATGGAAATAGATCCAGCTATCTATGGTGGTGAAGATAGTAGAGCACTGCTGTGCACTGCTAGAGCCACGTGGAAGTTGGGAGTCTCGATTGTCTTAAACACACCTACAAACTGTGATCCTGGCTAGCTGAAAGGAAGATCACAGTGTGGTGGGATGCTTCCCTCTCCCTCCTAAATAAATAAATTAATGAACTTTAAAGGAAAACACATGAATACATGCATTTTAGATACTACTCATTCCAGAGTTTTGAAAGGCATCTGTTTTAAACAAAAAGATTCTGAAATGTTAAAATTTATTTTAATAACCAACTCTTCTTCTGGTCACTATCTTCATTATTTTAGAACTGTACCATATAATACCACTGTGTGCTTATTGTTCCTCTTACTCAACTTTATGAACCTCTTACTGGCTTCAATCTTAATGTACTTTGCATTCGCAATGTCTCTTCTTCATTTAGAGCCTCAGAAAAAATTCTTGGTTATACACATCTTTGCACAAATCATCTCTGTGCTTCAGGGCCTTTTCTAGGCCTGGTCTTGCATTCTTTATGGATATAAAAGTGGAACTTAAATAGGTCTCTTCTCATTGGATTACCCCATAGGTCTGACCATGAAGCCTATAGAAGAAGAGAGTTGTAACAGCTCTCCCATTCTTTTGTTCAAGAAGAACAAACTGAACTGCATGTACAGAAACAGAAACATTGGTTATATTTAACGTTTTTAGAATAAAAATAGTAAATGACATTGGGCCAGAGGTTAATTGCTGAGGAGATTCAGAAAGGAGTTTGTTACAATAGATGATCATGTGGCCTAGAATGCAAAACAACTGTAATGCAGCACTGGTAAGCCTTTCGTAGCAAAGTAGACTGCTTCAAAAGAGTTCACGTTAGGATTTTAGTGTATGCGCTCACTTGTTAGTAATATTGATATATGTTGTATAATGATTGCTTAATTGCTAATTTTCCTATGCTAATTGGTGTTTTTCTATAAAACCAAATTCTTTAGCTCTTTACATTTATTGAATGCCATCTGGCTTATGAATTTTCATAAGAACTGCCAAAAAAAAAAAGGAGGAAAGGTGTAGGCCCCTCCCCCTACCTTTCTCCTAAAAAGATAGAGAATATATATCTATAGTGTCTTTAGGGCTATGTACATGTACACACACATATAGTCATGCATTGCTTAACAATGGAGATACATTCAGAGAAATAAATTATTAGACATTTTTATAATTGTGTGAACATCATAGAATATACTTACACATACTTCCGATGGTATAGCCTGCTCCGCACTTAGGCTATATGGTATAGTCCTTTGAATCTAGGCTACAAATCTGTACAGCATGTTATTGTACTGAATAGTGTAGGTAGTTGTAACTTAATGGTGTTTGTTTATCTAAACATAGAAAAGGTACAGTAAAAGTGTTATAAATGATAGAAAATGATGTGCCTTCAGAGGGCACTTAACCATGAATAGAGCTTGTAGAACTAGAAGTTAGTTGTTCTGGCTGAGTTAATGAGTAAGTGGTGAGTTAATATGAATGCCTAGGACAAGGAGTGTATACCACTGTAGACTTTATAAAGATAGCTACACTAATTTGACTTTTTAATAAAAAATTAACCTTACCTTACTATATACTTTTATTTTATAAACTTTAAAAATTTTAAAAACATGGGACCAGCAGGTGGTGTAATGGTTATGTCAGTGCATTCCCACGTAGTCCACTGTGGTTTGAGCCCTGGACCTAGTGACTTAAAACTCATGCTGGGCATGTGTGCATATGTGCCCAAATCCCAAGAGGAGAATGGAGGAGAAGGGATTGCAGCATAGCCATCCCTCTGGGGAGTGATTTCTTGCTTTCTGTCTCTCTGTCTCTCCAGAGAGCACATGTACTTATGTCAAAATCTCTCTCTAAAAAATTTGTTTTAAAACTTTTTACTCTTTTGTAATAGTACATAGCTTAAAACACACAGTATACAACTGTTCAAAATTATTTTTTCTTTATGCTCTTGAGTAAATTTTTTCCATTTTAAATTTCTATTAAATATTTTTTTCTATTAAATTTTCTATTTTCTGTTTTAAAAAAAATTATAAACCTTTTTGTTTGAAAACTAAGATGCAAACACACACATTAGGCTAGACCAATACAGGATTAGGATCCTGATTGTCTTCTACCTCTATATCTTGTCCCATTAGGAGGGCCATGGTGAACAAAACAATATGATATTAAATCAAAGACAAGAAAAAGTGTTGTGGAGCCAGCAAATGATGTGGTGATTCAGGCAATGGATTGCCACAGATGAGCACGGTTTGAGTCCTGGACCTGGTGGCTTGAAAAATCAAGCCACGCACATGTGCATCATGCCCAAAATCTTGAAAGAAGAATGGAGGAGAAGGGATTGCAGTGGCCATACCTGGGCCGAGGAGGGGGGGTGATTTCTAACCTTTCCTCTGTCTGTCTCTCCTTATGAGCATATTTTCCCTATGGCAAAAACTTCTAAAATAGCAATAAAAAGAAGAGTATAGTAAATTATAAACCAGTAGCCTAGTCACTTATCCTTATCAAGTATTGAGATTTATAAATAGTTGTATGTGGTATACTTTTACACAAGCGACAACACACCAGCATCACCACACATGAGTAATGAGGTGTGCTATGTTAAGATGGTGGCTATAGGTGTTGGGAATTTTTCACCTCCATTAAAATTTTCTAGAATTACATTATATATGCTGTCTGTTAACTGAAATGTCATTATGCAGCACATAACTGTGTATGTATTGTAAGCATAAGTACTGGACTTTGGCAGAGCTTTTTAAATAGACTAGTGTATATGTCTTTCTACTCTATCCCCCTGACTATATATACTAAATACCAAGAGCTGAGTTATAAATAAAAATTCCTTAGTACCTATAGATTTTGAGTAAGAAGTAAATTTAAACTGATTAAATTTTTTACCTTATCATTAATTTAACTGCAATTTTTTATTCAAGATGTCTAAAGAAAGTAAAATTTTATTATCAGTTTCTTGTTTGAGCCCAATACAAGAACAACAACAAAAGGTATATGTTGGAGTGCTTCAATTACTTGTCATTCTTCGAAGAAATTTTAGGCAGTATTATAGAAGTTTTAGTTCTTAAATTAATGCAATTATTGTTTTAAGATCCCTCAAAATATGTATTAGTCATTCAGAATTGAGAAACATGGTTGTAAAAATATCATCAAATTATGTGATGGTATTTGCTTAATTTCTTTCATTACAGAGATGCCAGAGTAATTATTGGTAATGTCTGATATGTTAATTGCTTACCCCAAATGTTTAGTCACTAAATCAGAAAATACTAGAATTACTATCTACCCAGAAGAACAGACACACTGAGATTGGTTGTAACATGTCTGTATTGCCTGTGAATTATAATGTTCCTCTGGAGGGTAGCATCATGTTTCGGAAATAACACAGATTCTGGAATAAGAAAAGCGTGACTATGAATCCTAGATCTACCCCTTCTTATCTGTTTAATCCCGGTTAACATAAGCCTCCTCTTACTTAAACCTGAAATCTTAATATTTATATTGGCCTCACAGGTTGTTGTAAGAGGAAATTGTAACATAATGCAGCAAATAGCAGGCACTGCCTCGAAGTCAGTGAATAGTGGTCAGCCAGAGACTCAGGACCCATATTTTAGGCTTTGCTCACCACCCCACTCCTGGATGTGTTGTTGGGTTGTCTAACTCTCTGAATTTTGGTTTCCTCATCTCTAAAGGAGACACAGTAAATTTTACTTAACTCAGAAGTTTTATGTGAGGATTAAACTGATAAATTTTATACAAGTATTGAAAAGTTATTTAGAAGTAGGTAAATATGTAAACATTATCCTCACAAAAATGGAAGAAGCTTAAAGATAACTGGTCACCCTTTCTTAACCTGCTAGATCTGAGATTGTGGTAAGTCCAATTGTCCTTTACTGTCCTTGTTAGTAGTAATTGCATTTACATATTATCACAATGATAGAAGCTGCAGTCTATTGATAGTTTGTTTTCGGCAGTTTGAGTCAAAAATTAGCTGAGTTATTCAATGCCTACACCTTTTTCAGTAATAGCTCAATAAGAGTTCCTGTTGTATATCAAGCAGCTAATGTGGCTTAAGTTTTTTGGGAAAAATCCTAATTAGAAAACAGTATTTGGTCTTAAATTGCAAATATGTGTGCATCAAAGCCATCATAAGAATAAATTTAAGTCTGATAGTGTACATAGTTTCAGTACACATTGGCGAAATATCCTGCTGATTGCTGATTGAAAACAGTTGTTAATTCTCTACTTCACTAAATTCGGAGTGGAAAAACTTTCCTTAATAAAGAACAGATTGAGGAGATCCAAGACCTTACTGTGTGGGAATTAATGGCAGATGCATATACTGGTAGTTAAAATGTTTCATTAGATGTTAATGTCTTGCTGTGTTTTTAATTGTTCAGGAATTAGCCTCTAGAATATTAAAACCATCTGTTTGTTATCATGATGAAACAGAATGCTTAAATAGTTATTAATTTGTGTTTCTTGTCTTTTTTTTTTCCCAGGGATAATCTATAAAACTTTGATCTGCTCTGAGTTTAGGGAATTTGAAATGTGGAAGTGAAAATAATTTTAAAGCACACTAGTGTCCCAAATAGCTGAAGTTTGTCTTTTGTTTTTATACCTGCTGCATATATTTTATGTGTTTTTTTTTCTTTCTCCTTTTTTTTTTTTTTTAAGGAGGAGGAACTGATCCTTTTTTCCATGATATGGTGAGAATGATGACAGAGCTTGTTTAATAGTTGATTTAAACTGTAAGACCACCCTTGCATGTGATGATTATTTTGCATTCAATATCAAGATATACCTTACATATTAAGAGGAATGAAGAAGAACTAAAGGTTTTCATTGTAAGGATGTACTTTTCCTACCACTCTGCTACTTCTGTTTAACCATGAGGGTTGTAGATCCCAGCTGGCATGGGTGCCATTTGTGATTGTTTTCTGCTTGGGACTGATTAGCCTTTTCAGCTTTGATTTCTTCATAAACTGGGTAATATGTAAAATTGGGAAGTATGATGTAATGTACCAAGTTTTGTGATGTTTAGAATTAATATATGGGGGCCAGCAGGTGATGTGGTGTTTTTTTTTTTTTTTCCTTTCGTTTTTTGGAGAGGTTTTTGCTATAGGGCGCATGCGCTTGCCAGACAGAGAGAGACAGAGAGATAGAAAGTGAGAAATCACCCCCCAGGGGGGATGGCCACGCCACAATCCCTTCTCCTCCATTCTCCTCTCGGGATCTTGGGCACGCACGCACACGCGCCCGGCATGAGTTTAAACCACCGGGTCCGGGACTCAAACCACGGTCGACTACGTGGGAGTCCAGCGACATAGCCATTACGCTAACTACTGGTCCCTAAGTGGTGGTTTTGATACTGGACTCCCACCTGGCAGACTGCAGTTCAAGTCCCGGGCCTAGTGACTTAAAACTCATACCTGACATTTGTGTGTGTGTGTGCCCAAAATCCCGAGAAGAGAATGAAGGAGAAAGGATTGCAGTCTGGCCACCCCCTCCCCGGAGGGGTGTGATTTTTCACGTTTTTTCTCTCTGTCTCTGTGTCTCTGGTGAGCACACACACCCACTAGCAAAAACGTCTTTCTCAAAAAAAGAAAGAATACAGGAAGACTGCATATTTGTTTTATGTGATAGGTATATTAATTGCTTTCTTTCTTGATTACATGTAGCCACTGAGGTAGTTTGGTTGCCACTGAAAATCATATGTTAGCACTACAGCTGTGAGAGCTAGGAATAAACCCCTCACTCTCTAGCCTGTGCTACCTTATTGATAGTCAAACATTGGGATATATATGTCCTTACCCTTATAATGAAAATCTCATCTAGTGACACTTTGTTTCTAATTAACAGCCAGAAGTATAGATCTATAGTGGAAAGAACGAACCTTAATCTACCTCTGTGTGAAATCCCAATGTATATTTTCTCATACTTGTCTTCCTATCTAGCCTTGGTTAAGACATATTGTCAATTTCTTTTTTTTAAATCAGTCAAAAAATATTGCAAGAATTAGAAGTTTTATATGCTTGAGTCTTTCTGCATCTCTAAGAAATGCTATCAGTTGTTTAGACCATCAGTTGATGGTTGTTAGGAAATGTATGATTCCCTATGGAAACTTCCTTTACCTTATTTGCCTGTCATTCAAAATTGGCTTGCCTCAATCTGTAGTTAATTTCATCCGAATTGAAAATGGAAGAAGCTTCATAACTGTAACTTCTGGAGCCAAGTGAAAATTACTTGCTATATGGAAGTGAAGGTTGCTATAAACCTTAAATATCTTTATTTAGGTTCCTCAGGGGCTAAACTGATAATGTAAGTAAATTATGTAGGACAATGTAGGGTGAGACAAAATGCTACAATGACCCTTTATAACTATAGAGTTAATCCAGTTAGTGTTCTTATTACGAGGAGCAGATACCTTCTAACTAATTGAAGTGTGCTGGTACTGGAGGTCATATAAACTATCAATATTTCTTTGCAGTATGACAAGAACATCTTCATAGGAACCACCTTCTCATTTAAAAATTTACCTAGGAAACTATGTTTACTTCTATAACCAACTGGATTTCCTTTATAAATATTTTTGTTGTTATTAAGAAATCAGTGTGTGTTGGCATACTTCTTACTTTATTTTTTAAAGATTTTTTGAACTAGGGCACTTGTACTTGGCAGAGAGAACTGGAAAGTGAGAAATGCTCCCCACAGTGAGGATTATCCTCTCGGTAGTTTCAGCATGCACACACATGTGCCATGTGTGTTTTTCAGGCCACTGCATCCAGAATTTGAACTCCAAAGTCAGCCATGTGGGATCCAGCACCTTCACCACCACACCCTGATCCCTGTTAACATACATTTTTATGATTTCCACCATTGTAGGAAGAAGTGGGAAGAAGTTCTTGCTAGATTAATTTTTAGCAAAATAAGAAAAGGAGGTTTTTTTTTAAGTTGTTAGGTAAAGTAAATAGGATTTTAAATGCTTCATACTATCCAAATTACTTGAAAGTGGCAATCTTATCAATGAGTATGTGTAATACTAAGAGCACTATTACCTTCTCTCATTAGTGGTTTTTGACCTTTTGCTGAGTAAGTACTTCTAACATTCTTAAATGCCAGGATAAAGATTTCTTAAATTAACTGTAATTACATGTTACTTTTCCTTTATAATCTTATACCTGACTGTTTTAAATGTCTTACATTATATGTGATCACTGTTTGAAGGACCAAATTAGTGATAGTACATTTCAAAGAATAAGGAACCTATGGGCTGATCACAAAGCCCAAAAGTTCACCAGTGCACATGTCACTTTTCATGTTACCACCCAACTTTTGAGCTCTCATTATTGGCCAATGCTAGAAGATTACTTTTAAGATCTAATTACATTCTTTGATAATAGCTCCAAAAGTCATTTTGTGTGATTTTAAAAAACTGTCTTATATTTAGCAGACCTTAAAAGATTGTGCATACTGATTAATAAAATAAATATTTACTGAATAAATTCTGGGCATTGGGGCCAGTAGATGGCATAATGGTTACGTCGCTGGATTGTGGTTCAAATCCTGAACCTGGTGGCTTAAAGCTCATGCCAGATGCATTTGTATGTGTGCCCCAAATCCCTAGAGGAGTATGGAGGAGGAAAGGACTTATGGTATGGCCATCCCTCCTGGGGGGTGATTTCTCGCTTTCTGTCTTCTTTCTTTCTCTCTTTGTGTCTCTGGCAAGTGCATGTGCCCTTAAGCAAAAATTTCTTTTAAAAGGAAAAAATTCTGGGCACTGTTCTAAGCTCTGGAGATACGGTAGTGAAGTAAACAGAAAGGTCACAGTTATTATGCAATTCATAATCTAGTTGAATTGTGGTGGGGAAAGGTTGTGGGAGACCAAACACACAAACAAAAAAGAATATGTTACATTATAAGCTGTTAGTATGAGGATAGATGCTGGGTGTGTATGTGTGTGTATGTGTGTGTGTGTGCACACATGCACATGGGGGATGGGGGTATCCTGTAAAATTTTGAGAAGACTTGACTAGACTTACTTTCTCACAGGAACTCTGTGATTGCTGGGAGAGATGTACTGAAATGGAGGGAAGGGCTCAGTAGGGAGATCAGATAGGAAGGTATTGTAATCACTCAGGCAAGAGGTGATAATAATGTTGAATAGAGTGATAGCTATTAAGAGGATCGAGATATTGGTCTAAGCAACTGGAATAGTGAAGTTGCCCTTAATAAGAAACAGTGAAACTTGGGACCAGCAGTTAGCATAATGGCTATGTTGCTGGACTCCCACATAGTCGACCACGGTTCGAGTCCCAGACCCAGTGGCTTAAATTCACGCCGAGTGCGTGTGCGTGCGTTCCCGAGAGGAGAATGGAGGAGAAGGGATTGCAGCATGGCCATCCCCCTTGGGGGGGTGATTTCTCGCTTTCTGTCTCTCTGTCTCTCTCTGTCTGTCTGGCGAGTGCACGCGCCCTATAGCAAAAACCTCTCCAAAAAAAAAAAGAAAAAGAAACAGTGAAACTTAGCTTTAATCATTTTGATATGCGTATTAGACATCTAAGTGAAATTTGAAGGATATAGCTAGATTTATAACATTGGAATTCCAGGATGAGATCCAGGCTAAAGATATAAATTAGTTATTGTCAGCACATAGGCAAATATTTAAAACCAAAAGACTAGATCAGAACATCAAAAGTAGTAAATAGAAAAAAGAAGAGGTCCACAGACTGAGCCCTGGGGAATTTCAACTTGAAAGTTAGAAAAATGTAGAAGATCCAGCAAAATGCTGGTAAGAAATAGATGGAGAGATTTGGAAGAAAAGCAGGAGTGAAGCAAAGTGCTTCAAGATTGAGAGAGAGAGATTGGTGTATCAAGTGTTAACTGTTGAATCAATAATAGGGAGACTGAGAATGACCACTAGGTTTATCATTGTAAAGGTTACTAATGACTAGAACACCCATTATAGCCAGGAAGAAGAGAGAGAGTTTTACACTGGACCCTCCCATGATTCTCCTTAAGCTAGGTTCCTTCTCAGAGTGGAGGAGTCCCAAGGGTCAACCATGTGCCCATTTGGACTCTATCCCTCCCCTTCTATCCATACTACTGGTTATCTGGGACTCTGGAATTTCCAAACAAAATCTCCTCCTGGCTTTCAGGAACTTTTCTCTCGCCCATCCTCTTGAGCCTAGATTGCACCACAGTGATGCATATTCCTAGGCTTAAGTTGGAGGGCCCTACTCGTGTGATTTGGGTAACACAGACCATGTAGATGTAGAGAGACAGAGGAAAAGGGATTGCAGTGTTGCCATCCCCCGTGGCGTGATCTCCCTTCCCCCACATCCCACGTCTTCTCTCCAGTGAGTGCATGTGTTCATTCTATAGCAAAAACTAACCAAAAAGAAAAAAAGAAAACACCAAACAACATAGAATTCTAAAATAAAACCTGGCTTTCAGTGTCATTAGGAATATTTATTTAAGTGAAGTAGGAGGATAGGACCTATTTTATTTATTTAACACTGTGTTAGCTTGATTTATACTTTTAACTATTTAGACAGAGATTGAGGTCTTCTGCCCTGAGCTTCTGTAAATGCTTTTGATAGCCTGTTGTTGGGCTTGGCAAGGATCAGTTTCATGACATGTGGGACAAAAACATCATGGTCTAGGTTAAACAGAGAACGGGAGAATTAGTGACAGTGAATAAAATGGTTTCCAGAATTTCTTGTGAAGGGAATGAAAAATGGAAAGATAGCTAGATTTGTTTGCTTTCTCACCTCTTCATCTTTTTTTTTTTTTTTGATTCTAAGGTGTGAAAAATAACTGCTAGGCTGTTTGAATGCTAAAGAAAGAGATTGTTACTTTTCTAGGGCTACCATGACAGAATACCACAGAGAAGGCAGATATTAGATACAGATAAAATACAGATATTTATGCTGGAAGTCCAAGAAAAGGTGTGCCAGTTTGTTTTCCCATGGGCCTCTCTGCTTGGTTTGTAGACAACTGCCTCCTTGGTGTATCATCACGTGACCTTTTCTCTGCAGACATACAACCCCTGGTGCCTGTTAGCACCTTAATATTGTCACGTAAGGACACAAGTCAGGTTGAATTTTGTATTCCTCACCCTAAAGTCTCTCTCTCTCTCTCTCTCTCTCTTTTTTTTCAATTAATTACCTCTTTAAAATCCCTCCATTCTCAAACAATCACATTGTGAAGTAATAGTGTTTAGAGGTTCAACATTCAAATTTTGGGTGGGCACAGTTAAATCTATGTCAGGGATCTCAAATATTCTAGAACATGCATTGTGGGACCTGTTCCAGTTCTTAAATGTCTGTGGTTTTTCAGAAGAGATGTTTTTAGACCTGGCTATATCATTTCATTCTGTTTTCATGGAAATAATGTAGCCTTTCATGGAATAGTCACTTGTGATAAGTTTAGTGATATCAGTGAAATATAGCTATGGCCAAAGAAAAGAACCTAAGCCTTGGTGAGGTTTTAGTTTTTGACTACATTTGAAATGAAGTGCTTATAAAAAACAATGACGAGTTGGGGACCAGCAGTTAGCGTAATGGCTATGTCGCTGGACTCCCACGTAGTCGACCGCGGTTCGAGTCCCGGACCCGGAGGCTTAAACTCACGCCGGGCGCATGTGCGTGCGTGCCCAGGATCCCGAGAGGAGAATGGAGGAGAAGGGATTGCGGCGTGGCCATCCCCCCTGGGGGGTGATTTCCTGCTTTCTATCTCTCTGTCTCTGTCTGTCTGGCGAGCGCACGCGCCCTATAGCAAAAACCTCTCCAAAAAAAGAAAAAAAAAAAATGACGAGTTGAAAAGAGTTTTGTTGTCAAAATTCATATTTTGAAAACTTGAATAGCTTGCAATCAAAGTATTTCATGTAATACAAATACTATATTATAATTTCTCAATTAAATTGAATAGCTAAAAAGTGTATGGAAACTTACTAATATTGTAATTTAAAATTGTTTATGAAAGTAATAGTATAATAGATAATAGTATAATGATCCATATCATCTAGCATTAATCTAGCATTAACAATTAAGACATGTCTAACCTTGTTTCATTTATAGACCTACCCAATTCTTTTTTTTTTCCAAGAGACTGATTTTTGCTATAGGACACGTTTACCCGCTAGACCGACAGAGAGAGACAGAGACAAAAAAAATGAGAAATCACCCCTCAGAGGGGATGGTCACACCTCAGTTTCTTCTCCTACGTTCTCGTCTTGGAATCTAGGGCACACATGCACATGTGCCCGGTGTAAGTTTCAAATTGCTGGGTCCAGAACTCTACCACTGTCGACTATGTGGAAGTCTGGTGACGTAACCACTACATCATCTGCTGGTCCCCTGCTACCTACTTCTTTCTCCCTCTCTTTCACCCTGTCCTCAGTAGGTATTGCCCTATCATCCACTGCATTGTTTTAAAAATAAAACCCAGAAATTAAATCATTGGCTCAGGGGACCAGCAGTTGTTGTAATGGCCATGTCACTGGACTCCCATGAAGTCGACTACGATTCGAGTCCTGGACCTGGTGGCTTAAACTCATGCTGGGCGCATGTACATGCATGCCCAAGATCCCTAGAGGAGAATGGAGGAGAAGGGATTGTGGTGTGGCCTTCCCTCCCGGGGAGTGATTTCTTACTTTTTGTCTCTCTCTGTCTTTCTGGTGAGCACATGCACCCTAAAGCAAAAATATCTCCAAAAGAAATAAAAATCATTGGCTCATATTTTACCATGTATCTCTAAATGATTCTACTTTTCTTTTAATATAACTACACCAAGACATAAATAATAATTTCTTAATATCATAAATATTTCTTTTTTTTTTTGGAGAGGTTTCTGCTATAAGGCGAGCGAAAGACAGAAAGAGACAGAAAGTGAGAAATCACCCCCCAGAGGGGATGGCCATGCCACAATCCCTTCTCCTCCATTCTCCTCTCAGGATCTTGGGCACGCACGCACACGTGCCCGGCGTGATTTTTAAGCCACTGGGTCCGGGACGCGAACCGCGGTAAACTACATGGGAGTCCAGCGACATAGCCGTTACGCTAACTGCTGGTCCCATAAATATGTATTTCTGAATTTGTCTAATTTTTTATAATTTGTTTACATTAGGATTAAAAAATTTATACATGGGGCCAGCAGTTAGCGTAATGGCTATGTCGCTGGACTCCCACGTAGTCGACCGCGGTTCGAGTCCCGGACCCGGCGGCTTAAACTCACGCCGGGCGCGTGTGCATGCGTGCCCAAGATCCCGAGAGGAGAATGGAGGAGAAGGGATTGCGGCGTGGCCATCCCCCCTGGGGGGTGATTTCCTGCTTTCTATCTCTCTGTCTCTCTCTGTCTGTCTGGCGAGCGCACACGCCCTATAGCAAAAACCTCTCCAAAAAAAGAAAAAAAACAAATTTATACATGACAGTTTGTTGAGGTATCTTCACATGTATTGTTTTTACATTCCTACCCTTCTGCATTTACCTTTTAATTTACTTGTTGAGGGAATTCTGATTTGTAGATTTTGTAGATTGTCTTTCCTGGTATGTGGCTTGACATGTGCTCCTGTCTCTTTAATTTTCTTTAAGCTTATAGAATATTGTACATTTTGGTTGGATTTAGGTTGGATGGGTGTGGAGCTACTTTATTGGTAGTGTTTTGTTCTTGCATTAGAAGACATGCATTATCTGATGTTCTCTTTGTATATTAGTAGACATTAGTAGCATTGTTGCTTGATTCTTTGCATCTTTTTTTTTTTTTTCTTTGAGAGATTTTCGCTAGAGGGCGCGTGCGCTCGCCAGACAGACAGAGAGAGACATTAGAGACAGAAAGCAAGAAATCACCCCCCAGGGGGGATGGTCACGCCGCAATCCCTTCTCCTTCATTCTCCTCTCGGGATCTTGGGCACGCACGCACACGCGCCCGGCGTGAGTTGTAAGCCACCGGGTCCGAGACGCGAACCGCGGTCGACTACGTGGGAGTCCAGCGACATAGCCATTACGCTAACTGCTGGTTCCCGATTCTTTGCATCTTTTTTCCCGAGATGATTCTTCAAAGAGTAACTACCGAGATATTTCTTATGTTCTGTTTTTTTTTATTTAAGGATATCTGTATTCCTGTTGATTTGAATATATTTGCTATATTATAATCCATTGCATTATTGTGCTATTGATATTCAAATTACCTCATCTATGGTCAGTGGAAACCTCTTCAGGTAGGTGGAAAAGCTACTTTGATAGAGTCTTCCTAGGATGACAGGATGTTCCAGACACATTTTATATATTTCCTTCCTCAGAAATTCAGTTGGCCATTTTTTTGTAGTAAGCTGGGAAAAGCAAAAGGCACAAAGCATTTTATGTTTGTGGATGACGGTTATTTTAAAGAATGCCAGGACATTTAAAAATTGTTTGAAACGTGCTTTCTCATAGAAAAAAACATAAAAATAAGTTATATGTGTTTGTTATTTTTGAACATTCATCCTTGAAAACAAAATAATATTGTCTCAATATTTTTTAATAATCAGAATCTTATTTTCAGAAAGCTAGAAACTATACCAAAGTAGTCAAACATTCCTACATCAAATTATTTTCACATTGCATATTTATGTTGTGACTGAATTTCTGAGTCCATTTGAAAACAAATTTATCTTTAGTCCCGTTATACCCAAGGAATGCTAAACACCTTCTGTTCATTCCAGCTTTTCTCTTTAATCTTTTTCTTATACTTATTATTTTACTCCATAGTGTATACTTCCTTTTTGGTCAGAAATGAAAAGTCAGGTATGTTATCATGCCATTTTTCAACATAATTCAACCCAGGGATAGTCTGCCAGTTGTAGATAGAGATGTGAGTTATATTTCAAGCTGTACTTTTTACACTGCCATTCTTTTGCTTTCACATTATTAAGTTATGAAGAAATAGTATCATAATAGCCTCGTGGCCGTATCCTCGAGAATAGAGTTATGATTCTTTTGACAAGCAGTAGAACATTATTAAGTTCTGCTGTCCAGGTTGAGTGTGACTGTTGTAAGGGTATCAAAGTCAGTCGGATTGTTCATGATTGTCTTAATTGCTTCTTGTTTATATTTGAGAAGACTGTGTAGTTAGATTAATCTTGGCTTACTTTCTTCTCTTTATTTTACTAACATATAGTTTTTTTCTACTGCTGTGAAATCTACTGAAGTCCTTTAAATGTTGAATAATATATTTGTTCAGTGAGTGGAAGCACTTCAGTAGTTTTCATTTTCCAAGCTAATCGTACAACCTTCAAGTCATTACCTGTGCAATAATATTATACTTTAGATGTTTATTTGGGAACATCACTATCACAGATGAATGCCTTTTCAAAGTCCAAGCATATCCAAGAATCCTGTCTCATATTTTGTGAGATATTAAACTTCTCATATTAATGGAAGTTTCTGATTGCTTTAGAGTACTTTTATGACACATGGATTTAGAGGCCATTTTTCCCTTTTTCTTGAATGTTTTTTGGACAGGTTTTTGCTATAGGGCGCGTGTACTCACCAGACAGACAGAGAGAGACAGAGAGATAGAAAGCGAGAAATCACCCCCTGGGGGGATGGCCACGCCACAATCCCTTCTCCTCCATTTTCCTCTCAGGATCTTGGGAACACACGACACAGCCATTATGCTAACTACTGGTCCCTCCCTTTTCTTGAATTTTTAAAACCCACTGTGGAAGACAGAATTCCAACATGGCCCTTAAAATCAATCCCCTAGGGGGAGGGGGATCAGCCATGCCACAATCCTTTCTTCTCTATTCTCCTCTTGGGATTTTGGGCATACATGCACATGCAACCAGCATGAGTTTCAAGCCACCAGGTCTGGGACTTGAACCATGGTCAGCCATGTGGGAATTCAGCAATGTAACCATTATGTCATCTGCTGGTCCCAGATTTTCTTATATAGCACAGTTGATTTTAAGAAAGGTTGTAAGGGGACCAGTATATGGTGTAATGGTTACGTTGCTGGACTCCCACAGTGTTGACCATGGTTTAAGTCCTGGACCTGGTGACAAGACTCTTGCCAGGCTCATGTGCGTGCATGCCCAAAATCTTGAGAGGAGTTTAGAGGAGAAGGGATTGAGGCATGGCCATCCCCCGGAGAGTGATTTCTTGCTTTCTGTATCTCTGTTGAGTGTGCACGCCCTATAGCAAAAATTTCTCTCTCAAAAAAAAAAAAAAAAAGACTTAAAAAAAAAATCTTTAGATAAAAAAGACCAGCAGTTAGCCTAATGGCTATGTTGCTGAACTCCCATGTAGTTGACTGTGGTTCAAGTCCTGGACCCAGTGACTTAAATACATGCTGAGAGCATGTGCGTTCATGCCCAAGATCCCATGAGGAGAACGGAGGAGAAGGGATTGTGGCATGGCCATCCCCCCTGGGGGGTGATTTCTCACTTTCTGTCTCTCTGTCTCTTTCTGTCTCTCTGGTGAGCACACGCGCCCTGTAACAAAAACCTCTCCCCCCAAAAAAAATCTCTAGATGATACAGATATTTATTTTAAAATATTATCATTAATTTTCATCATAGAGAAGGTTGCTCATGTAATTTCTACACTTCAGACTTTATTCTGATATTCTGTGACTTAGAATATTTTCAGTTGGTGATAATGTTCCATATTCTCTAGAAGATGTGTTTCCTCAAGTTATCAAATTTACTGTACATGAACTAAGTGAAACTGGGTTTTTTTAACTTCTACATGCTTTTCTATTATTTTGTTTTCTTGTAGGGAGCTGAATTCTCCAATCTTTCATTGATTCTTTTATATTTAAGATATTTTTTACTTTATATGCTTTCATATAAATGCTTACAATTTTAACCTTTAGGATAAAGTATGGATATTAAATAAGTAAAGATACTGTACTTTTTATCAATGTAAAATGACAGTCTTTGACATATGAGTTCATCTAGCTTTTATTTCTAACATTCTGCCTTTTTTCCTCTTTCACTTTTTAGATTTTAGGATTCTTTTGTAACTAAAATGTAATTGGATATTTATCTATCTAGCATACCAATACAAACTAGATAGCCTTGCTTTTTTTAAAAAAATATTATTATCAGAACTGGCACACTTAGTGTTATGCTTTTTCTTTCATGTTTTTTCCCTATTTCTCTTCATTTTTCTATTGACTATGATTTAAATTCTTTTTCATTTTATGTGATTTGGAAGACAAGTATTTTTAAGATTTAAATCTTAAATTTTACCTATAGTTAGAGGTTTTTGTTTTGTTTTGTTTTGTTTTGTTTTCCTTTTCAGAGATTTTGCTATAGGGTGCGTTCACTCGCCAGAGAAACAAAAAGCAAGAAATCATCCCCAGGAGGGATGGCCATGCCACAGTCCCTTCTCTTCCATTCTCCTCTTGGAATTTTGGACACACATGCACACGCATCTGGCATGAGTTTGCAGCTGCAGTGTCCAAGAATCAAACCATGGTTGGACTTGTGGGAGTCCAGCAATGTAACCATTACACCTTCTGCTGGTACCCAGATTTTTTTGTTTTAATTTGCCAGAAAGCATGTGCATTTTTCCAAATTAGAGAGAAAAAGAGGAAGAGGAAGAAAACACTCCTCAAAAATGGACATGGTCATACCACAATCCCTTTTCCTCCCTTTCTCCATGTTGTTGGGTCATGCACACACATGTGCCCTGTGTATTCTTCAGACAACCAGGTCTAGGTTGTTTTTTTTTTTTTTTTTTAGAGGTTTTTGCTATAGGGCGTGTGCACTCGCCAGACAGAGAGAGACAGAGAGACAGAAAGCGAGAAATCACCCCCCAGGGGGGATGGCCATGCCGCAATCCCTTCTCCTCCATTCTCCTCTCGGGATCTTGGGCACGCACGCACACCCCTGGAGTGAGTTTAAGCCGCCTGGTCTGGGACGCGAACCCCGGTCGACTACGTGGGAGTCCAATGACATAGCCATTATGCTAACTGCTGGTCCCACCAAGTCTAGGATTAGAACCATGCAGTCAGCCATATGGGATCCAGCTCCCTTAACCACTATGCCATGGGGCTGGCCCAAGTAGTTTAGCTTTGAGATTATTAAGTACTTACTTAAAAGTCTTTCACTAATTATTGAAGATAATACAACATAACTTCTAACTCTGTGATCCTAAAGAAATTTCACACAAATCCTACTATGTAGTGTCCATAATTTGTTAAGTTTTAGTTTTTATGTGCAACTTGTCATTGTACATTTAAAAATGTAGTATAGTTTTATTAGTTAACAGTTTTTTCTCCCCAATTTTAGAATTTTGTTTGTATGGTAGTTATTTCATGTTAGTCTATTTTGACGTGTTACTTTAAAGAAAAACAATATTTCTGTATGATCAAATATTTACTGCTCTGATAGTAGTGAAGTCTGTAGGTTTATTAAACATTTTTACAAGAAAATTTATTAAAAAGGATTTGAGCTTAATGACACATTTTTAAATGTTATATGGAATTCCGTCAGATCCCTACAGGAAAACTCAGCAGTCTGAGACAGGATGTACGCTGCTTTGAGAAACTAAAACTGCATAAGGACACCTTTGGACACTCTCCTGCATTGCACTGCATAATTCACATCATTCCTCTTAAGTTCCCCGCATAGATATTATCTCTAAACAGTTTATCCTTCTGTAAATTTTGTTTGATGGGTTAATGACATCTGCTGGGCATCTAGTATCTTTTTTGAACTCTTTATACTCAAGCCAAAACAATGGCATAACCCTGCTAACAAATTCTTAGTAAACATGCACAGAATTGCTCTACCTGCACGCATCCAGGGAGATGGGACTTTGCTACATGTTCATTAGCAGTGATAAAACCACGGATCGTTATTTTCCTAATTAGCCATTAATAACACTTAACACTGTAATGAGATCATAATTTCAGAGTTTGGAGGATACCTTGTTGACAACGGAAAACAAACTGCCTTCTTATATTTTATAAAAGATGTTAATCTTGTTGCTACAATTGCTGCCACTCATGCCAGATACTAGCTTCCTTCCATTTTGTCTCAATTCTGATGTCTAATTTATATAATATTCCCTAGGGAAAAAACTTCTCAAATTATGTAATGTATTACCATAATTTTTAAATAAACAAGATCTTAAAATATGTAGAGGCTGATAATCTCACTGCATCAAATATAGCAAAAGCATTCTTAATAATAGTGCCATGGAAGCTCAGACAAATCAATGCAAGCAGATCAATTTTTCTTAGGTCTTTAAATGTTTAAGCCAGCTCCTGGCCTTTGCAATGTCTCTTGGTTATAGGTAATAGCTGGGAATTTCAGGTGAAGGATTACAACTTCTGAGTTAGTTATGCTACCTCAAATGATCCATTGGATGTGGCTGAAAATGCCAGTTTGAAAATGTATTCAAGGGATTAGGAAGGAATACTTCTTTGCCTGAAATCGTGTGGTTTAGCTTTAGTACTTACTATAGTCAGTCCATTTCTTTGAAATATTGAGCTGTCTGACAGCTTAAAATCCTAAATTTCCTTTAAACTTGAGCCTGGCTTTGGAGGAGAAAAGGGTAGTGTATGGGTGGATTTTATGTAAGGCTCTCTGAAGAGAATTTGCTGAAGTGCCTTTGCTGGCAGGGCATTGAGAAGGCTGGCAAGCTGCTTCATCTCAGTCCTCCTTGGGTTTTGTCCTTAGCCTAGATCAGCGTTTAGTCAGATAGTTTACATCAGGGGCAAAGAAGTCTGTTGTTGGGCCTTGTTAAAGTCATCATTTTCCTTTCATGAAGAAGCATGAAAAAGGCCCAAGTGGAATGTCTAGGTTATGTTAAGCCTGTTGGATATTGAGGGGAGAAGAAGCTCTAATGCCCTTAATTATACCCTGACTCCCAGCTCTGTATGTGTGTGTGTGTATTTTTTTTTCTAAAAGTTTATTTCTTTCATGAGTGAGAGAGACAGTGAAAAAGAGGTATATTTAAGACAGAGACAGACAGATATCCCCAACAAGATCTTTACACAGTGACCCATCCTGAGCTTCAGCCAGGCCAGATCATGGGCACACATGACCCCAGATTGCTGAGAGAGATCTCCAGATGCAAACCTGGAGTCTTCCCACATGGATCTACCTTTGAAGAGCCTTTCCTTACCATTGTGCTACCATCAGACTCTTGAATGTGTATATATTTTTCTAAGTTGAAGAACTAGTTTTTATAAACATATCTTTAAAATTTTTAAAAAAATATTTTAATTATAATTTCTGCTTGACTTGTAATATCTGTGCAGATTTATGGGGAACAGCATGGTTTTTCAAATCATGTATACATTGCATAATGATAAATCAGGCCAATAAACTCACCAGTCATCTCAAACATTTATCGTTACTTTGTGCACGCTATCAACATCTCATGATTGAACATCACCTAACTAGATTCCTTTCTTTGTGAATGTAGTCAGGTTCCACATATGTTTTAAAAATGCATTATAAGAGAATACTAATACATTATAGGCTACTACTTTTGTGGGACGAGCAGTTAGCGTAATGGCTATGTCACTGAACTCCCATGTAGTTGACCGCGGTTCAAGCCCTGGACCCAGGGGCTTAAACTCACGCCGGGCACATGTGTGTGTGTGCCCAAGGTCCCGAGAGGAGAATGGAGAAGGGATTGCAGTGAGGCCATCCTTTTTGGGGGGTGATTTCTCGCTTTCTGTCTCTCTCTTTCTCTGGCAAGCGCATGCGCCCTGTAGCAAAAACCTCTCAAAAAACAAAACAAAAAAAGAATACTACTTTTGTGTTAAATGTGAACATCTAAATGAACACCAGGATTTTAAACAAAGTTAAGAGTTGGCAGTAGAGACATACATTTGAGTACTAGATTTCTTGCCTAATTTTGAGCATGTCATTTGTTCTCTTTATTCCTTTATCTGTACATTGGAGGTCATTCTGTCTCCCTTAATAACTCAGAGAACCCGGGATAAGAGTTCTGATACTGTTTATGAAGTAGAGGACCCAGATCGGCTACAGATTTTTACAAATATTGGCTTGTTGGGAAAGTCATGAGGCATTTTTGCATAGAAAAACAAAAAATATGTCATAACTTTCCCAACAACCTAATATAACTATATTATATCAATAGACCTTTTTGAAGTTGAAAATGTGTCATAATTATCAAAGATACTTAATAAAGAATGACATGCTAGCTAAATGTTGGAGGCTTTTTTTTAAAAAAAAAAAAACAATAAGGAAAAAAAATAGCTCTTCAAGTAGGGAAGATTAAGGTCTGAGCTTTAGAGAACATCCTGACCTCAGAAGGACAGAGGAGGTAAGGACAAACATTCCAAACAAATGGAATCTGATGAGAGAAAGTTCTAGGTAAGAATGAGCATGGAAGGCTATTCCTGTCACGTAGGGATTAAGGGAGCTGGGTCCCACATAGTCTATTGTGATTCTAATCCTGGCCACGGCAGCTTGAAAACATACCAGACGCATGTATATGCATGTCCCAAATCCCTGCAGGATGGAGAAATGAAGAGATTATGGCATGACCACACCCCTTTGGGGGTGCTTTCTCTCTTTCCTCTGCCTCCCTCTCTGTGGCAAAGGAATGTGCTCTCTAGCAATTAAAAAAAGGGGAAAAAAAAAGAGAATATGGAATGCTCAGGAACTGGAGAGACAGTAATGTTCATTTTAGACTAAATCCTCCCTTTATTATAAGTATAAAAGTGAAAACCTGAAGAGAATGAAAATATTCTGAACTTTTATTCCATAGTAATAAGAAAAGGCTCATACAGCTTGCATCCAAATTAATTTAGAATTAGTAGATTTAGTATTAAATTATGAAGAAACCAAGTACTTCAGGGCTCAGGAGGAAACAAAGTGAAATTACCATCAATTTTCTGGGTTCCCATTACAGAAGATTTCCTGGAGAAAGAGATTTTAGAACAAGGTGATAAATGCAGATACATGGGAAGGTTGAAAACAAACAAACAAAAAAATGCTCCATTGTGGAATTTTAGTTTGAAAGCCAACCCTGTGGATGGTATGACCAAAAATGAGCTGTAGTCTTTCAACAATCACTCTGAAGGTACAAGGAATGCAGATTCATACCGTCTTGAATCATCTTGGTTACATACTCCCTTTGTCTCCAGAGCCAGCTGAAATCCTGGAAGCAAATGTTTGCTATCTATTGTGTGTTCTATACTTTGAAGTTTCCGCCTGTCTAGAAAAATGGACCTTCTGTTTTGTTTGAGATGTTCCATGTTCTCACCATGTGCCCCTCTTTAAGGTTTCTTTGTATGTTCTCCCTAAAGGAACTCTGTTTCTAATGAGACTTCCATCATTTCCTAGGAGGTTGCTTTTCCTTGCCTTTGCTTTCTGCTGTTTTCTTCCACATTGGAGTGTCTTCTCCTGTTTTCTCAGACAATTGAGCTTAGTCAACTTTTAAAATTAAGGCTTCAGAAATCACTTCACCTCTAACATCGGTGGCTCATTTTTTGTTTTTCATTTTATTATTTCTTATATTTGCTTGCCTTGTACCTTTTCTTGCCAGATTGAGAACATTATGATGGTGCTATGTCTTGTAACCTTCTGCCTCACATTCCCTGATGTCTCTGAAAAGGTGGTGGCGATGACATAATAGACTCCTGGTGGTTCATATATGTGTGATACAAAGCGTTATGTAGACTGATGGTGTTTAATTCTGTATTTTGTTCTTTTTTTAATGAAAAATCACAGTTAGGTTAATGTGTAGAACACCCTAAACATGAAAATTGGAGCTGGGTATGTACAGAAACCACTAGAATGTAAACTTTATATCAGGAAGATTTTTTTGTTATTTGTGCTTTGTTTCAGCCCTATGTTTCTAACACTAAGAACAAGCCCAAATACGGCACTCAGTACCTATGTAGAGGTTTCAAAAAAGTTTATGGAAAAATATAACTTTAAGTTTATTTTGATGCAAAGAAATTTGAAGTCATAGTACATATTTTCCTTGAATGTTTTAAAGGCTTCTTGTATTTGTTGGATGAGTGCTGATGTAACTTATTTCAGCTACTATATGTTTTAATAGGTACTTTTAAGTATCCAGCAAGAGACTTGAAGAATATTATCTCAGAAAACAAGGTCATTAAATATCTTCTCAGTTGTTGAAGGATAACATCCCAGCATCTTACTGTTTTCTCACAGGAAATAAAAATTTATTTTTTGCCGTTTTTTTTTTTTTTTTTTTTTTTTGAGAAGACAGAAGAAATAAGCTGGGAAACCATACTTGGTCAAATCTGGCTTTAGTTTATTCAGTGTTTTGGTCTTTTTTGTTATTGAAAAATGTCATCTTGGAACAGAAATAAAAGGTCTGATAGAAGACTACTAAATTCATAGACATTGGGTAGGTTTTTCAAGTGTTTAAGGCTTCCTCACTTTTTCTTCTTCTTCTCGGACATTTCTTGGTAAATGTTTCGCTTATTCTCCCTACCATGGTTTTTTTGTTGTTTGTTTTTTGTTTTGTTTTCTCCTTTGTCAGCTTGCCTGGCAGCATCCAGAAACTAAAGAGAATGTTAAAGATCAGGTTCTTGGGAATCAGCAGTTAGTGTAATGGCTATGTCGCTGGACTCCCACGTAGTCGACCGTGGTTCGCGTCCCGGACCCGGTGGCTTAAAACTCACGCCGGGCGCGTGTGCGTGCGTGCCCAAGATCCCGAGAGGAGAATGGAGGAGAAGGGATTGCAGCGTGACCATCCCCCCGGGGGGTGATTTCTCGCTTTCTGTCTCTATGTCTCTCTGTCTGTCTGGCGAGTGCACACGCCCTATAGCCTACAGCGAAAACCTCTCCAAAAAAGATCAGGTTCTTAAATTGTTCACTTTCGACAAGGCTCAAAGAACAGGAGTTAAGAAATAGTTTTGTGATAAGAAAGATCACTGACTTTTTCCTTTTTGCTCTTTTTCTTTGTCTTTAGCTCAAGCCTGGGCAGAATAGCTGCAGGGACAGTGACAGCGAAAGCGCCAGCGGAGAATCCAAGGGCTTTCACCGGAGCAGCTCACGGGAAAGGCTCAGTGATGTAAGTTAAAAATCAAACAAAGCCACCAGATCACATACCCTTGGTTCAGATCTGTTATGTAACTCTCTCCTCCCTTGTGATCACTTTGGGTACCTAAGCATTACAGATCACACTTTTTTAGTGTATATATATTTGAGCCTCGTGCATGTGGCATCATTATAAAATATAGTTTGACCTAAAATGTATTCAAACAAATTATAAGGTAGGTGGGGATATTGCTACCTTTGAAACAACAGAGTAAAAACAGAAGCAACAGTACTTTCATTATCAGTATTATAAATGAAAGAAGCAGGCAGTGCTACAATTGGGAGATAACATCATTTAGCTATAGGCTTTTTCTAATTTCTTCACCTAGGTAACAATACTTTTCTGTCATTTTATTCCTGTTGGAAGGGATGATAACTTGCCACTTACTTGGTAAGAGAAGGAAATAAATTTCCTGATGATTTTCTGCAAGAGAAATCTTATGAGACTACACCAGAACTATTGGGTCATTGGAAAAGTCATGATGTATTTTTCTGTTTTTCTATGCAAAAATTCATCATGACCTTCCTGATAAACTGATGTTAAGGTGTCTGTTATATCTCTAGTCCTGTCTGTGCATGTTTAGCCCCCTAGCCTCCAATAGCGCAGATTCTACTTCGCCACTCTCTGAAACTACTTACTTTTGGAATTTTTTACTTTTTGCCAACTTCACATACTTGACCTATCTTTGCCCCTGGGAGCAAGTAACACTTGGAAAACTCTTGTAAAATGGATCAAGTAGAGAAAAATATTCTTTAATTATTTATTTAATTTATTATGATTATTACTGTTATTTTAAATTTTCTATAAAGTATGTGTGCTCACCTGAGAGAGACAGAGACAGAGAGAGACAGATAAAGAGAGAAAAAAAAGGAAAGTGAGAAAACAAGCCATCAGGTCCAGGTGCCAGGACTTGAACCATGGTCAGCCATGTGGGAAGTCCAACACCTTAACCACCATGCCACATGATGGCCCAAGAGAAAAATTTTTATTACTGATAACATCAAAGCAATGTTACCTGAGATAGTACCATGAAAGAAACAGACAGCAGTTAAAGTTTTTTTAATGTTGTTTGTTAAAAATACTTTTTTTCCAGGGGTCATGTGCGTTTGTGTAAGAGAGTGAGCGAGCACAAGAGAGTGAGTGAGCACAGTACACATCCCTCCCCAGTGGGGCGTGACCACACTGCAGTCCTTTCTCTTCCATTTCTCCATTCCATCAGGATTTTAGGCTTGCATGCTCATGTGCCTGGCATGTTTTTCAAGCTGCCAGAGCTAAGACTTGAACCATGATCAGCCATGTGAGATCTAATTTTCTATGTATAGTGCTTAAATGCTGTGCTACAGGGTCGACTCAGTCTCTTAATGTTAAGAAGCAGCAGCAGAGTTAAGATGTATAATGGGAACAGTCCTTTTCCTCTTATCTTTTTTTTTCCCTTGTAATTCTGTAAAGCACTGGTCTTCATTGTAGTGTATAAGATAAACCATTGAGTTATAAGAAGAAAACATTAGAAAACATTATTTTTCTATTGTCTAAAAAATTTAACCTTAGTAATAGTCAGACAAATAACAGACAAAAATTATTCAAAGACAAAAATTGTGGGGCCACCAAGTGGCTAAGGTCCTGGACTCCCACATGGCAGACTGCAGTTTGAGTCCTGGACCCGGAGGCATGAAATTCATGCCGGACACATGTGCATGCATGTTCAAAATCCTGAGAGAAGAATGGAGAAAAGATTGTGGTGTAGCCATCCCTGCTGGAAGGTGATTTCTCACTTTCTCTCTCTCTCTGGTGAGGGTACGTGCCTTATAGCAAAAAAAAAAAAAAAAAAAATCTCTCTTAAAAAAAAGACAAAAAAAATGTAAACTTCTTTGTTGAAAAATGTATTATATTCACCTTTATGAGGGACTTTATGTAAAATGTGAAATATGAAAATAAAATATTAACTTTAATAATATTCTATTTAAGAAGTAGAGAGTAGTTGATATATATATATCTTTTGTTGTTGTTGTTTGAGAGGTTTTTGCTATAGGGTGCATGCACTCGCCAGAAAGACAGAGAGAGACAGAGAGACAGAAAGGAGAAATCACCCCCAGGGGGGATGGCCATGCCATAATACCTTCTCCTCCATTCTTCTCTTGGGATCTTGGGCATGCACACAAGCGTTCCTGGCATGAGTTTAAGCCACTGGGTCCAAGACTCGAACTGCGGTTAACTACATGGGAATCCAGCACCATAGCCATTACATCAACTGCTGGTCCTGATATATATAACTTTTAAATTCATGTATCTGTGGAGTGTGTACTCCACAGACTTTTTTTTTTAACTGAGAGAAGTCCATTAGCATAAAAAGTTGGGCCCCACTGCAGCACACAGAGCCACTGATTTCTCCATCATCCAAGGTAGAAAATCCCAAGATACAAATGCTTTCCTACACCTCTCAGTAAAGTTTGTGTGTGAGGTTTGGAGTGAGATTTGGTGTATGGGACATTGGGTTCTTATGAGAATTAAGTAGAATAAATAAATAAAATATAATTATTGCTTTTTTTTAATATTTTAGTTGTAGATAAATATATCCTAATGTGATATAATTTTAATTATGTAAATAAAGCATACTAACTCAATCTTTTGCTGTATGAGTGTTTCTGTATATAAGAATATATGGTTTTGTTGTGTTTTCATGTGTTTTATTAATTTTGTGATGGTAGTATAAATTATGATCATAAAACCATATATACTTATCTTACCTAAGTTTTTAACAGTAGCACTTACTACTTAAATAGCTGTTCTGATATTTTTTAAACCTGTTATGTGAGATCTCATTGACCCTGCAAATTATTCCAAGATTAGTCTTTATTTTTGTAATATTGTAGAGAAACGAAAGTCATGTCAGTTCAGGAGACAAGAGCCAGTCATTGGAATCTTTTAACTAGTTTTCTGAGCCCACTTTTGATTAGATCAAAAGAAATTGGGGACCAGCAGTTGCCATAGTAGCTAAATTGCCAGACTCCCACGCCGTCGACTGTGGTTCGAGTCCTGGACCTAGTGGCTTAAACTCAAGCCAGGTGCGTGTGTGCGCATGCCCAAGATCCTGAGAGGAGAATGAAGTAGAAGGGATTGTGACATGGCCATCCCCCCCCAGGGGGGTTATTTCTCGCTTTCTGTCTCTTTGTCTCTCTCTGTCTTTCTGGCAAGTGCACACTCCCTATAGCAAAAACCTCTCAAAAAAAAAAAAAAAAAGAAAAGAAAAGAAATTGACAGAAGACATTCCATATTTATGAAAAGGAAGAACAAATATTGTTAAGATGTCAGTCGTACCCTTAGCTATTGACGGACTCAGTGTAATCCCTATCAAAATGCCACTAACCTTTTTTTGCAAAAATGGAAAAGCAAATTTTCAAATGCATATGAAATGGCACTGTAGCACCAAGCTAACACAGTATTGAAAAAGAGCGAAGTTGAAGGAATCATACTTCCCAGTTTCAAACTTACTACAAAGTTACAGTACTCAAAACATTATGGTATTGGGATAATGTTAGACATATAGCTCAATGCAATAGAATGGTAAGTTCTGGAATAAACCCATAGTAAATGGTCAACTGATTTTTGACAAGAATGCCAAGTCTATGGGGAAAGAATTTTCTCTTCAACAGATGATGCTGAGATAACATGAGCTCCGCATGGAAAAGAATGTAGTTGGAACCCTACATCACACTTTTTACAAAAATAAGCTCAAAATGAATCAATAACCTAAATATGTGTGCAAAAACCATAGACTTCTTAAAAAGAAAAGATACAGGTAAATCTTCATGACTTTAGATTTGGCAGTGGATTTTTTTTTTTCTTTCTTTCTTTTTTTATTTTTGGGGGGAGGAGAGATTTTCGCTATAGGGTGCGTGCGCTCGCCAGACAGACAGAGACATAGAGACAGAAAGCGAGAAATCACCCCCCAGGGGGGATGGTCATGCCACAATCCCTTCTTCTCCATTCTCCTCTCGGGATCTTGAGCACGCACGCACACGCGACCGGCATGAGTTTTAAGCCACCGGCTCTGGATGTGGGAGTCCAGCAACATACCCATTACTCTAACTGCTGGTTCCCTGGCAGTGGACTTTTTAGATATGACACCAGAAGCATAACAAACAAAAGAAAAAACAAATAATTTTGATGGACACCATCAAAATTTTAAAAATTATATGCATCAGAAGGCATTATCAATAAAGTGAAGAAACAGCTTACTGAAGGAAGACATACTTAAAAATCATATAGATGATAAGTGTTTAATGTCCAGAATGTGTTAAAAACTACTACAACCCAACAATAAAATACAAACAGAGTAACTGAAAATTGAGCCAAGGACTTGAGTGGACATTACTGCAAAGAAAAGGTATAAAAGACCAATAAACATATGAAAAGATGCTCAGAATCATAAGTAGTTTGAGAAAAGCAATTGAAAAGTTTCATGAAATATGATTTTAAACCTACTAGGATGGCTACAATTTTAAGAAAGAAAGAAAAATAAGGTATTGGCAAGGATGTGCAGAAGTTGGAATATTCATACATTGCTGGTCAGAATGTAGAATGGTGCAGTCCATAAGTCATTATAGAAAATGGCTTTGCAAGGGCCAGACAGTGGCAGAGCAGGAAAATGATTACTCTGCAAGGATATTCCACATGGGAAGGTTTTCAGTTCAAGTCCATCGACTTCCCTCAGTATGTCAGGGATAGGCTTTTTAATGATCAGTGTCTGGCAAAAAACTGTGGAGGGATCACTTGTCAGAACCTTGTTGTGGGTGCTGTCTTTCTTTAAGAACAAAATACACTTTAAAAGAAAAATATTAAAAAGCTTGGAAGTTTCTCAAAAAGCTAAACATAAAATTACCATATGACTCAGTGATTTCACAGTAAGGTATATGCCCAAAAAGAATGGCAAAGAGGAACTCAAGCAAATACTTGTAAGTTGGTGTTGATTGTAGCCTCATTTGTAGTAGTCAAAAGGTAGGAAAACCGCCTATGTGTTCATCAACAGATGAATGGAGAAACAAAATGTGATGTATATATAGTGAAATATCCTCTGCCATAAAAAGGATTGGCATTCTGATACATACTTCAAAAATGGATGAACCCTTAAAATATCATGCATAAAAAAAGGAAATCAAACATAAAAGGCCAAATATCATAAGATTGCACTTCTATACTATATCCAGAGTAGGAATATTCATTGAGACAGATAGTATAATAGAATAGAAATGACCAGGAATGGGGAAATGGGAATAATGGGGAGTTGTTGTTTAATGGTTATAGAGTTTTCTTTTTGGAGTGATTAAAAACATTTTGGAAAAAGTCATGAGAGTTACATATAGTGTGAATGTAATTTATATCAGTGAATTGCTCATTTAAAAATGGTTAAAATTGGGACCAGCAGTTGGTGTAGTGGCTATGTCGCTGGACTCCCATGTAGTCGACTGCGGTTTGAGTCCTGGACCTGGTGGCTTAAACTCATGCCAGGCGTGTGTGCATGTGTGCCCAAGATCCTGAGAGGAAAGTGGAGGAGAAGGGATTGCAGCATGGCCATCCCCCCTGGGGGATGATTTCTTGCTTTCTGTCTCTCTGTCTCTCTCCGTCTTTCTGGCAAGTGCATGTGCCCTATAGCAAAAATCTCTCTCAAAAAAAAAAAGATTTATACTTTTTGCAACACCATTATTATTATTATTATTTTTGGAGAGGTTTTTTGCTATAGGGTACATGCGCTCACCAGAAAGACAAAGAGAGACAGAAAGCGAGAAATTACCGCCCCCCCCCCCCCCCCCCCAGGGGGGATGGCCATACCGCAGTCCCTTCTCCTCCACTCTCCTCTCAGCATCTTGGGCATGCATGCACACATGCCCGGCGTGAGTTTAAGCCACCGGGTCTAGGACTCAAGCCATGATCTACTACATGGGAGTCCAGCGACATAGCCATTATGCCAACTGCTGGTCCTGTAGCACCATTATTAAAAAGAAAATGAAAAAAAAAATTAAAAATTGACATTTCATGAGGTGTTTCACTATCTCCAGTCACTTTTTTCTTTTACATGTGCAGGTCGGAGCTTTCAGAGTCTTGCTGTAGGCCCTATGACAGTCTAAAAAATGCTGAGATGAATGCTTTTAACAAGTCAAGCCAGAAAATGATTCTTTTTTTTTTTTTTTAAAGAGATTTTTGCTATAGGGTGCATGCACTTGCCAAAGACTGAGACAGCAAGAGAGAAAGTGAGAAATCACCCTCCCCACCAGGGGATGGCCACACCTCAATCCCTTCTTTTACATTTTCCTCCTGGGATTTTGGGCATGTATGCGTACACACTCAGTATGAGTTTCAAGCTGCCAGAACCAAGACTGGCCATGTGAAAACCACAAACTATGGTTGACCATGTGAGAGTCCAGTATCTTAACTACCACGCCACCTGCTGGCCCTAATGATTCTTATCATTAACAGGATAATCAGTGTCTACCTGTGCAATATTTTTAAACATTAAATTGCCCCTATTTTTGCTTGGTAGGGAGTTAGTAATTAGTTTGATGACTGTCACCGTGTGAGGAAGTTTAATTGTTTTAAGAAAAAATCTCCTATGTCACTTTTTATTATGTTCCTTATGCTCTTTCACTTTCTTTCTTGAGCACATGAAAAATGATTATTATGTCACAGTTGTTAATGTTCTTGTCAACTAATTGAATAACATCATTTCTGGGTCTATTTCTATTGGTTGTTTTTTTCTCTTCATAGTTGCACATGCTTTCCTGCTTCTTTCCATGCCTGACAATTTTTTATTAAGACATTTTTTTTTTTCTTATATGCTGGACATTTTTTTATTTAAAAAATATTCTCTATTATGAGATGCAACTGTCTTACTTGAAAGAAGTTTTATTAATTAAAGGTTTGTTTTTGCACTCACTTGGGCAGGACCAGAGCAACCTTTAGTCTAAAGGTGATTTTTTTTTCCCCCTCTAGAATTGAGCACTTTATCGAACGCCCAATGTTTTTACAAGGTTTTCTACTCTGGCTGGAAGGAATACAAGCTATTCTCTGCCCTCTGTGAGCTCTCGGGATTGTTCTCCCTGCTCTATTCCAATGGTTGTTTCCCTTGCTTCAGCCATTTTTCTCTCAGACCTGCCGATGAGCATTCAGGTGAGAGGAACCATCTGCAATTTTCAGGTTTCTCTCTATATGAGTCTTATCCTCTCCATCTTCTGCTTTACAATTCCAACTGCCTTGGTCTCCCCTAGGTTTTCAACTTTGTCTTCTCCATTTGGGAATATTCATGGACTCCACTGGCCATCCACCCCCTCTTTCCCACACATACTGTCCTATGAAAACTATCCTGGCGGTAGCTGGGAAGATTTTAAGGGTCATTTCATTTATTTCCCTTCTCTCAAATATCATTATTTCCCACTGTCCTATTTTGAAACTCTCATTTCATATATTTTGTCTGTTTTTTTAGTTGCTTGACATAAAGGGCTCTTTCAGTTTCTTTCAGTCCTTCATGCCCACTACTGGTTTTTCATTTGAGATAAAATTCCCATCAGATTTCTACCCACTTTAATAATATTTTTATAAGTTTTAGCAGTTGAGGCTAACTCTCAAGTAAGGATAATCAAGATACTATACTTTAACAGTTGTCAGGTTCTCTTTTTTTTTTAATTGTACAAGTAAAAAGAAGAATATAAAATACCAGTATAGCTAGATTTTTTTGGAGAGGTTTTTGCTATAGGGCGCATGCACTCGCCAGAAAGACAGAGAGAGACAGAAAGACAGAAAGCGAGAAATCACCCCCCAGGGGGGATGGCCACGCCGCAATCCCTTCTCCTCCATCCTCCTCTTAGTATCTTAAGCAAGTATGCACATGCGCCCAGTGGGAGTTTAAGCCACCAGGCCCGGGATTCAAACCGTGGTCGGCTCCATGGGAGTCCAGCGACATAGCCATTACACCAACTGCTGGTCCCTAGCTAAAGGATTTGACTCATGGATAAAGCTTGAAAAACTAAATGAGCTTGATTTTTCTAAATTGCATAGTCCAAACAATATTGCTTGGAGGGAATAGTTGGCAACAAGGACTTTTTAGATTATCCACATCAAGGAGAAACAGTAACTTTAAATTAGTCAGTGAAGAAAAAAATAAGAGAAATAATTGAATATATAATGATGATGAGTTATTCCAGAGAGGAAAGTAATGATTCTGTCTTATTCAGAATTTAATGATTGAGGAAGTTATAAAAGCTTACTTAAAAATTAAATAAATCTTATCTCAAATCATGAAATGATCACGAACATTCCTTACAAACTAAGTTTTAATATCAGCTTTGCTATTATGTGTGACTTTGGGCAAAGTACTTGATCTTTCTAAGCCTTGATGTCTTTATCTGTAAAATGGGGATCATTTCATCTACATTTTTGAAGATTACTTGATACAATTAAATCCCCACACTTCCCAACACATCCTGTGTGCTTAAAAATAGGTATCCTGGGACCAGCAGTTGGCGTAATGGCTATGTTGTTGGACTTCCATGTAGTCGACTATGGTTCGAGTTCCGGACCCAGTGGCTTAACCTCAGGCCGGGCACGTGTGCCTGCGTGCCCAAGATCCTGAGAGGAGAATGGAAGAGAAGGGATTGTGGCGTGGCCATCCCCCCAGGGGGTGATTTCTCACTTTCTGTCTCTCTGCCTTTCTCTATCTTTCTGGCAAATGCACATGCCCTATAGCAAAAACCTCTCAAAAACAAACAAACAAAAAAAAACAAATAGGTATCCCGAGGCCAGGCGGTTACATAGTAATGAAGTGTCATGTGAGGCAGTTCCCCATGGGAAACTTGCCAGTTGAAGCCCAGAGCTTCCCCAGTTACAGAAGGGCATTGCCCTTGATCCAGACCTGGCTGAAGACTGTGGGTATATCATAATATCAGGACTTTGTTGAGAGTTCTTCCACTCTTTCTCTTTGTCTCTCTCTCTAGTGGAAGAAATATATGAGTAAACCTATATATCTATATAAAAAATAAGATACAGATATATCTTTATCTCTATAGATACACAGAGTTACTCTATAAATATATATAGTTTCCCTTAGAAAGCTCCTATCCTATTCTGTTTAATTCGATTTCTTTTATCGCCATCAAGTTAACAAGACCTATTATTTTTTAAAATTATTTTATTTTAAATTTTATTTTATTTATTTTTTTTAATTTGACCAGAGAGGGACAGATTGAGAGAGAGAGAAAGGGAAAGTGAGAAAGCAAGCCGCCAGGTCTAGGACTCAAACCATTGTCACCCATGTGGGAGTCCAGCACCCGTAACCACCACGCCACCTGCTGGCCCAAGACCTGCCTATCTTAATTAGGAAAAACTCTAATCCTTCCAGGTAAAAATTCTCTATTCCCAAATTTTCCCAAACCTCAACTTTCCTGTTCCATTATTGGGTCTTGGAGCTGGTATCCTCAGAGCCTGTCTCTCTTCCTTCCATTGACTTAACCCTAAACTGAAGTGATTTAGTTCACTCTCATTTTTCTACTGGCTTTATTTCTAAAGAGATATCTGAGTATGTTTAATCTCTTATTTATAATACAACTGTCCCTATATCCTCATTATTTCTCATGCTGGTCTTGTAGGTGCTCAACAGTTTTATCCACACTCACTCTTTCCTTCACTGTGTTCTCTGTTATGCTTCTAGAGTTGTTTTCCTGTGTCAGAGCTACTATTTAACCTTTCTTATTTAAAATCTTTTGGTATTTCTTGAGGATGAATTCCGTACTTGTGAGGATGACCTGAAGTTATCTCTTTATCCACCCTCTCTCCTCTACTTCCCATTTTTCTCCCTTCTACTTTGTCTATCCAAACTACTGGGTTTTTTTTCCTTAAATAATACGTACTTTGAAATCATCTTGCTTTATTTTTTCTACCCTTTTCTTCTTTCTTTTTTGTTTTATTCTGCCAGATTCAATGTTACTTCATTTATCAAATTTCGCAACACCCTGTGGAAGTAAACTTCTTTCTCTCTTCTTTTTAAATTTGTTAGAGGGTGTGTGTGCTTGCTAGAGAGAAACAGAGTGAGAGAGAGGAGGAATGAGAAAGCACACAGCACACCCCATGGGAGTTGGTCATGCTGCAATCCCTTATCCATTTTTGCTTTCACCACTTTGGGTATGCATGTACACATGCCTGGTGTTTTTTAAGCCACCAGGTCCAGGACTTGAACCATGCAGTCGACCTTGTGGGATCCAGCCACTTTAACCAACACACCACTGGCTGCCCCCCAAACTTCTTTAATGCATTATTCAAATGAATATTTGACTATTACTCTTTCCTATTTTTCTCTAAATAATTTTGGGTCAGGCTTTTACTTATGAGAAAACAAAAATATTTAATACCTTTTAAGTGTTCTAGTCTTTCAAGAGATTGAAACATTTCGTAATAGTGAAAAAGGATTGAATTTTAATAAATATTGGCTAAACATTTTTATCTTACTGTTCTGTAGCTGTGTAGTACATTCAATATAGTTAAGACTTTTCTGCTGCTGCCTTTTTAGACACCCCTTCTTCTACCTTACATGTCCCCAGATTTGGAGTTTTTAAATTGTAAATTGTTGTATCTATCCACAATGCCATTATTTATCTACCTATGCCAGTAGCTATCCTAACTTTTTCCTTCAAACCTTTATTGAGATTTTACTCCATACCAGATTTCACTAGCTACTATTAAGGAAGAGTCAGATATGGGTCAAAGCTATGAATGAGCTTCCCATATTATTGTAATTAGATTAGGAAATCACATCCAGACCTGTGAAGGACTTTTGATATTTTCTTTCTTCTTTTTTCTTCATTTTTATTGTATCGGGTTTTCCTTTTTTCTAACAATTTGTCTTTTCACATTCCTGCCCAATATGTTAACGTGTTCTCTTTAATAATGTCATTGTTTCAATTGTCCAAGCACATTTATCAAATTCCTTTTATGTGTCAGGTGGGGACACTTGAATTTGAGTGGTAAACAAGGTGAAGTCTGCTCTCATGAGGTTTCCTTTCTAGTGGGGAAGACAAACAACTATCCTCTGAAGAAACAACTAAGATTAGTTCTGATACAGGTATTTAATGCACTAAACAAAACAATATGAGGAGTTAGGAGGATGTGTTGCTATGTGTTGCTACTTTAACTACAGTGATTAGATCAGGCCTTTCTGTGTCCCTAACATGAGGCCTTAAGGAAGAAAAAAAGGTAGCTCAGTGAATATATGTGGGAAGAACATTCTAGGTGACAAGAACGACAAACACAGAGGTCATGAATCAGAAGCAAGCATAGCATTTTATTTTATTTTATTTTTTAAAAAGAATTATTTAATTTTATTTACTACTATTATGATTTTAATTTGTTATAGGACGTGTGCGCTCTCTCTCTCTCTCTCTCTCACACACACACACACACACACACACACACACACACACAGAAAGAGAGAGAGAGAGAAAGAAAGAAATTGAGAGATCATGCTGCCAGGGCCAGGTCTCAAACCATGGTCCATGTGGGAGTCCAGTGCCTTAACCACCATGCCACTTGCTGGCCCCAGCCTGGCATGTTTGAGTGAAAGAGAAAAAAAAAGACTAGTGTGACCAGGGTACAGTGAATAAGGACAGTGGCTAAAAACATTATCTGCTCATCCATGATAAGGAGGCTAGGTAAGATATTAGTTTCCTGAACTGCTGGACTAACTTAGCCCAAACTGGATGGCTTAAAACATCAGAAATGCTTTATTGAATTCTGGAGGACTGAAGACCAACATTAAGATACTGTCAAGGCCATGTTTCTTCTAAAGAGAAGGATTCTTCCTTTTGTTTCCTAACTTCTGGTGGCCTCAGCTGTCTTTAGTATTCTTTGGCTTATAGCTACATCTTTGCAATCTCTGTTTCAGTCTTCACATGGCCTTCTACTCTGTAGCTCCATGTGTCCTAATTTTATGAGGACAACAGTCATTGGATTTAGGGCCCACCATAATCCTGTACAACCTCAACTTAGATATATCTGCAAAGGCCCTATTTCCAAATAAGGTCACCCTATATTAGGCTCTTCAGAGAAACAACCATAACAGAACCAACATAAATATATTTATTGTAAGAAATTGGCCCATACGTTAACAGAGGCTGACACTTACTAAGATCTATAGCAGTAAATCACGGGTCCATGAGAGCCAATAGTGAAGGCCTACTCCAGACTGGCAGACCCCAAAGAACCTGTGAGTTCTTTTTCTTTTTATTTTGAGTCTGAAGGCAGGAAAAAAAAATACATGTCCCAGCTTGAAAGTAAACAGTTAGAATTCTCTTTACCCAGTAGAGGGTCAGACTTTGTTTTGTTCATACTTTCAACTGATTGGATGAGGCCCACACACACTAGGGAGGACAGTCTACTCAGTTTATCTATTTAAATGTTAAACTAATCCAAAAATACCCTCACGGAAATACCTGGAATAATGTTTGATGAAATATCTGGATACTCTATGACCCAGTCAAGTTGACACATGAAATTAAGTATTACTTTAAAATGTTTAATTTGCCTTTCACGTGGAGTATTACACATGAAGATAAGAGCAAGACTTGAAGAAATAAGTCAAAATGCTGTTGGCTTATTACATGCTGTTAAGGATGGACGAGAGCTAGTGATCACTTGAAGTGGGTCAGTAATTGATGTTGGAATTGACTTACCATTTCCACAACCTGTTGCCTCTATCAACTTATTGCCCCATTTTTGCTTGAATTTCTCTGGTAACTACAAATTCATTTCCCCATTCAAATATGTTTGTGTCTCTTTGCCAGCTATTATTAATCTTATCTGTGAGGCACATTTCTTTGGATTAAGATTTCAAGTTCTTTTCATTGTCATTATTTCTTAAAACACTACAAGAAAATGAATGAGCCTGTCTTGTGACCCTGGAGTGAGAGCACACATCCCCACCTAGGGGCAGAATACACATCCATCCTGTACTCTGGAAGCTGTAAGAGTAGCCATGGTCTCTCCATGTGGATCTGTAATGAATGGAGCACATCTATTTGAGATGGATAATCAATGTGGAAATCCTATATTGTAGGTAAGCTGTTAAAACAGAAATGCTAACTTTATGGGTTTAATGAGTAGCTTGCATGATAGCTTAGTGACAGAGATGGAAAGAAAGGCAAGTGGAAGGGGGTAGTAAGAAAGAGGAGAATGAGTATTTAATGAATGTCCGCTTGCAGATATGAATGTCAGCACCAACATTCTCCTTCCTGGAAAATGTCTTCAACTGTGCATCCCATTATTGTTCCTATAGCCCATGGTAGCATGGAGATTAAGACAGAGTATGTTTCTAAGAAAGCTCTGCTTTACAACATAATGAGATCGAGGTAAGTAATTTGTAGAGATTGCTGGCGCAGTGGTCAAATCTGCAGGCAAACAAATAAACAAACAAACAACAAAGCAGAACAAAAGACCATATTAAATAGGAGATAGCTTATAATGAATCTCGAAGTCACATATCAGATAGCCAGCTGGCTGGTATTTTCTTATGTCCTTGTCTACTACTCCATTTTCTCAGCTTTTTAATGGCTCTCATTTCCATCTATTGTACAGAAAATATGAATGAATTATTGAGTCATTGGAGAAGTCATATATTTTTGCATAGAAAAACATGAAAAAATACGTCTTGACTTTTCCAATGACACGGTAGAAACTCTTATCACATGAAGAAATAAGACTAGAGTTTATTATTCAACATGAACATTTGCTTAAACATGGGTATATACTATTTCAAGTGCTTTGAGACTAAGAAAACTTGTGTTTTTTTCTTTAAAAAAATGAAACTTTTAAAAAATTATGCCAGTGGGTGTGTATGCTTACTGGAGAAAGACAGAGGGAGAGTGAGAAAGCACCCTCTATGGGGCATGGTCATGCTGCAGTCCCTTCTCCATTTCTCTCTTCTTTCAAGATTTTGAGTACGTATACACATGTCGGCACATTTTTCACCCCACCAGGTCTGGGTCTCAAACTGCATAGTCAACCAAGTGGGATTCAAACACCTTAACCACCATGTACTGGCCAGCCCCCAAATATTCTCTTCATTTAGTTTGACTCATAGCTTTTTCTGGATTTGATGGCCATTTTTGCTATATATTGAGTTGTTGGAAAAGTCATGACACGTTGCACAGAAAACAGAAAAATTTGTTTGCCTGAGGTCTCCAGGCAAGAAAAAATGGACACCTTCTCTTCTAATCAGAAGGTGACTGAGGAAATACAAAAAGTTAAAAATCAAGTTGATTGCTGAAGAAGAGTAATTTCAAATTCAACCGTTAGGACATCACCACCTGTCTGTTTTCCTAGGCCTTTACTTCTTGGTGTCTGTCTCCTTTCCTATAAAATGCAAAAGCAGTACCAATCCCTAAATACACATCTGTAAATTAATAGCTAGCAATACATTCCAAACCATGAAAAAGCTACTTCTAAACATTGATTTCATTTTTGTAGCATATTCTACTTTTGCCTGTGATTTGGAGATGTTTGTGTAATTTCTGCTTGTATGATTAATATTTGAAGCCATATTTAAATACAGACTTTGATTATACATACATAGCTGAAACTCTTCTGGACCTTTAGACAGAAGACCTCAGGGATATATGACACTTACATACATCAGTCAAACACTGACTTCTTCCCTGTTCCTAGTTAACATTTGTTATATGTACTTTGATGGTGAACAACTTGTTGGTGACCTGCGGTAATGTCCCATTGAATGTCAGGTCAGAGCAAGAATCTTGGGGTTGTAGGACTAGATAAGGAGAATCTTCTTTATTTTATAGATCTTACTTCTGTTTGAATTCTATAGCTAGGATTGAAGGAACTGGCCAGTAACCATGGAAAATGTGGAGAAGGAGTAAGGGGGAGGAAATGTTAATGCTATAGACATTTGGCAAAGTGGATTAGAAGAGAGTTTTTCTATGACATTTTCTGCCAGATCCAGAAATCACAACTTAATCCAACAAATTTTTTCCCTTTAAAAAAAGAAAAGGCAAATTACAATGGGTTGGCAAATGTAGATGGCCTCTTACTGTAAGATTCTGTATGCCTTCTTGCAAATGCTGAAACAGATTCCAGTGGACCATTAATGTACATGAGAATCTATGTCTGTTTTCCTTCATGTGTCTGTCTATGTTTGCATGTGCCTATGTGTGTGGGAGGGGGTTTATAAGGCAGGGTGCTTAAATGCTTTGTTGCATTATGTTAATTCCTCGGCAGTGCAATCAAATTCATGTCGTAATTAAAGCTGTCAGTTGGAAGGCAAGCCAATCGCCACGAAAACACAGCATAACAAATGAAGTGAAATGATTCTGCGTGTAGCTATACAATGCTTCGCCAGGCATGAAATTAAATAAGTAATTTGATGTTGACATCAGAAATTGAAATGATACCCACTGTTCCCTCATTCAGTCAGACCTGCATAAACAATAGCCAGAACAAATATGCACAACAAAGCCCTCTTCTCCACCCAGCTCCCTGAGTAATGTACAATATATATGCAAAATGAGCATAACAGAGCTTTCCGAGACCTGAAGGATGTAATTTTCTTTGGTATACAATAAAATGATATGTATATGGGGGTGGGGAGGTGGGTTTGGAGGGGTACTTTTCTTTTTGGGATGAAATACATTTAAAGGAAGGGGAGTGGTGAAATAAACAAATCCCATGGTCTTTCTGAGTACTTCATTCTAAAATGAGTTTACTTCCCAGGGGCTTAACTCCAGGATGGTGGAAACCTAACTTGACTTTTGTCTTCTTCTGGTCCGTGGAGAGATGTGGGTGTCAGAAACAGGTGATGCTGTCACATGGTTAATCACTAGTAGGAGAAGCTGTCTCCATGACTGCTGTGGATCTCCCTTCATACCGCTTATGGGATCAAGAATGCTGCTTGATTTTTAAAAACTGAGTCCTATGTGCATGATCACACATCTATGGTGCTTCATTCCCCTGAGCCTATTTGATACATTGCAATGAAGAAAGTTCTGCTTTGGGACCAGCAGTTAGCGTAATGGCTATGTCAATGGACTCCCATGTAGTCAACCGCAGTTCGCGTCCCGGACCCAGTGGCTTAAAACTTACGCCGGGCGCGTATGCGTGCGTGCCCAAGATCCCGAGAGACGCATGGAGGAGAAGGGATTGTGGCGTGGCCATCCCCCCTGGGTGGTGATTTCTCTGTCTCTCTGTCTCTCTCTGTCTGGTGAGCGCACACGCCCTATAGCAAAAACCTCTCAAAAAAAATAATTAAAAAAAAAAAAAAAAGAAATTTCTGCTTTGGAAACTGCAGTTAAGAATGCCCGAAGCATGCTGTCCCTTTTTGAAGTCCATGGAGTTACAGCAGTATATTTCCTTTTCAAACTGTTGATCAAGAAGAGTCATATCTATTGTAATTTTGGAAATGTCAAATTCTTTGGAATTTCCCCCCATACAATTAATCCATTCATTTATACACAAATTCAGCAAATACTTATTAAATGCCTCCTGCTTACAAAGGCATTGGGCTAAGCTGTGAGGAAATAATGAGTAATCTAGATGGTTCCTGCTACATGCAGTTTACAGAGTAGAGAGCAGGACATGTGATAGTAGTGGAGAACTAGAAGTGAGCTAATAACCGTTGTATCCAGGTGGAGGTCAGGCTGCTCTGGAATGGTATAAAACCCGATCCAGCCTCATCAGGGAAAAGGCCTGGCTGCTGCAAGATGCTTAGGTGAGACCTGTACACGGACTCAGCATTAGCTTTATGTTTATTTCAAACTTATTTTGGGGCCTCTCTCAATCACAAAGAGGATGCTAAAAGTTGAAAAATTTGAAAGGAGGGGTTTTGGGGAGAAAAAAGAAACTGAAAATACCACACAAACATACCCTTTTTGTCTTCTTTCACCAAATTAATGATGCCCTGTGTTTCTTTCAGAATTATTGTTTTGTTTTTGTTTTTTGGTTTTTGGTTTTTTTTAGTTCCCTGTGTATCAGAACAATGGCAGTCTAAAATGATAATTATGACTAAAACCTTCAGGAAAAAAATGGTACTTTTCACTGCTTCCCTTTACCCACACATTCTTCACATTTTAGTCTACTAATTATGTTTACAAAATGTCTCATTTTTGAAAAGCACTGTGTGGGTACTAACTGATGCCTTTAGGGAATAAACTGGCAAGTAGGTCAGACACTGGAAAAGTCATCTAAACCCACTGGGCTTTTTATTTTCAAGTCAGTCTGGGCTTTTTCCTCTTGCCTGCCCCTTTGCGGCCACAAAACTGAGTAGCTTGAGACCAGGGCACTGAATGTCAGCAAGTCAGGGAGGCAGGCTGATGTGTGTCTGCTTAGTCTCAGTGCAGGGCGAAATGCCATCATTAATTCATTACCCAGCTGCCTGTCAAATAAATTGGCAATTACGTCCACTGCAGAAGCTTGGAATTCAGTAAATAGCACGTTAGCATCTCTGAGTTGTTGAGAGATGTAAAGGGGAAAATTAAGCAACACAGTGTTTGTAACAGGAGCAGATGACAAGGGGCAACAGACACTGGTGATATGATGTAGTGATGAAAAGCCTGCAAAGGGCTGGTAATGAGCTGTGTGGATTGGAACGTGTTAAAAACCATTGCTGATTTTCCACTTTGTCTTTATGCTTTATTGCAGAGTTCAGCTCCTTCCAGCTTGGGGACAGGCTACTTCGTAAGTCTATCTCAACTTCCATATACGTGCCTTACATTGGCATTGATTTACTTGTGTAACAAATGCTCATTAGGATGTGAAAAAAAAATCTAAGAAATTTCCTCTCAGTCCTAAAGAGCAGACTGATTTCCATCTTTTTATTAAGAATTGTTGTATTTTTATAAGGCATAGCCTGCTGGGCCTTACGGATCATGTCCATTTGCCTTGTTTTCAGCACTCAGGACATTTGCTTCTTACCTACGGCACTGAGGGATACAGGAACACTTGATTGGCTTGTGCTACCTTTTCCCCTTCATTTTTTTTTAAAGTGAGAAATATTATGTGCAGGAAGGAATTCAGATAATGTATTGAGGTATTTATTCACTTTCAGGGTTTTTTGAAGAACTCCCCTACATACACACTGAATAACCTTTTTTTTTCCCCTCTTTTTTGATGAGAGGTAATATCTCTTTTCCCTCAGAGTCTGGGTAGGTAACCTCTAGGTTTTCTTTTAGCAATTGTTAAACCTCTCATTTTAGCAAGTACATATAGAGGTATTAATATTTTATTTCTGGATATATTGTCTGTCCTTTAGGAGGGGTGGGGCAAGGGAGAAAATACTTTGTATTATCATAATACTTTTCATTCATAGAGAAATTGGTACTTCATTGACTTTATTGATAGCCAAATTACCCTTTTTGAATTCAGTAATCTTTTTTTCAAGATATGAATAAAGAATTATTAATGAACATTATTTATATCTCAAGATAATATATCAATGTAGAAGTTCACTATAATATTTAAAGGAACCTGGTTTGTGTTCTGAATGATGAACATGATGCTATAACACTTAGCATTTCCAGAAAAATAATGAAATCATGAAAATAAAATAAGTGGAGAAGTACTGATTCAGTTTAATCACTTTTAAATTTTTTCTAACATAATAATTACTTTGGTTTTCTTCTGCCTACACACTCCTCTCAGTAAATTTACATTAAATAAGTGAAAATCAATATTATGTCATTGAATAATGAATCTTTTTTTTTTTTTTGAGCATGAAAAAAGTGACATGTTGTAGATGTTGGGCTTTAAAATTTGTATTTATTTATTTATTTTTGGTCTTAAGGTATAATATGAGGGGGGAAAGGGTAAAGATGATTTACTATCTGCTTAATATGTCAGCACACTTATCCTTATTCCTACTTATTGTGGCTGAATATTCATGCCTGTGGAAACTAGCAGGATACATTCAGTACCCTGCTTCAGCAGTCGAAATAACAGACGTAGTCCCATCTGCCATCTCTTCACACCAGGCTGGATGTGGGTTGAGATGCTGGAAGTAAAATCTGGAGACTGCCGATGTCTGTTTTCCATCCAAAAGCTAAATTCTTCCTCTCTGCTTTCTTCAGCACAAACAAGGCCAAAACCACTACCTTAGCCCTTGATCATTTCTTATCTGAATATTATAGTATTTTATTTTGTCAGTATGATTGCTCTGAAAGAAGGAAGTCATCTCTAGAAACATTGAGATTTTTCATTAAGCTTTGTGTCACTTATTTTTTTCTCTAGTTCAGGAATGCTTATTTTTATTTTCTAATAATACAGTCTTATGAATAAAGAGTCTTAACTTTTGAGTCTATAATGATTTTTATACTTAGACAACATTGGATGAGCATAAAAGTTTTTCCTTATTTTGGTAAAATTGCTCATAGACTTACTTTGCTTTATATAAAAGTCTATCATATTATTAGCTTACATGGAGAAGATACATACCAGATGTATGTTCAGCTCTCAACTATGACAAAAATGCCCTACTTAGAATGTGTTTCCAATAATGTGATTGTTATGTTATCAGAGTACAAAATCCATTGATGTTTTTGCCAAAATTTCATCAAAAGTATCTTCTGTTCCAGCTTTCATTCCAACAGTATCACATATAATACTTAATTTCATGTACTAACTTCAACATTGATGTTTCACACTTTTAAGTGGAAATAATAGGTTCACAACTTTATTAGTTCTTTGCCAACATGTTTTTTGCATTGCACTTTGTGATTTGTAATATTATTATAGTTATTTACTTATGTCTGTAAAGAAGGCAGGTAAGTAGAGTGATGAATTTTCAACTCTATCTGCAATCCTCTTCAGCATCTCTTCAAAATGTGGACAGCGGGAAATCACCTGCAGAGTCAATGAGCTATTAATGCAATTGAACCATTATGTGAGTTCTGGTATAAGAATGCTGGAGGTACTCACCTAATGGATTTAACAATGGAACTATTTTTTTAAATACTCTTTCATACCTCAATGTCACTCTAATTTCAGAATCTTCCTTTGTTTAAATTTTGTGCTCCTAGAGAGCTTTTATTGAACAATACTGTTCATTGTGTGTGCTAATAAAATAGACACTCACTTCAATACATGCATTTACATACACACAGATACACCCCCTTAGCCAAAGCTAGTAAGTATATTGTACTTTCTTTAAGTTCTTTTACTTTATCAATAGGGATAAGTTAAAGGGTTTAAAACAGAGCCTTTGTTTTTGATCAAGTTGTATTTGTTTATATCTCCTTGGTTTTGTGTTCCAAAGATGTCTGCTTAGGTCTGTCACTTTTCCAGTTCATTCAAAAGCAGAAGATTTGAGAAATGGGAACAGCAGCTAAAATCAGTATTTACATAAGCATATTGCAAAGAATTCTTAAAGTAGACAAAATAGAGAAGGATTGGAACGAACTTTCCACATTTTCGGGAGCTTTTGAATAATGTGGGTGTTATACACACAGAGAAAGAAACACACACACACACACACACACACACACACACACACATTCATTCCATACTCATTTCCAGCTTATATTCTAAATATAAAAAGGAAGTATAGACTAGTTGGAATCAATTTGCCTTATTTTTTTTTTTTTTTTTTTTTTTTTTTGGCAAGAATACTGAAACTTGTTGGAGTGTGTATAGAATTTTTCTATTTTTTTTAATTTAAAGGGAAGTCACTATAGTGAACATTTTTCTTTCAATTTAAGTGTTTTAGTCTATATTCTCTCTTAAACATGTATTTGAAGTTTCATTATACATAATGTGTAATTAAGAACTCAGAGGGGAATGAGCTTTAAGACTAGTCATGTGGCCTCAGGGCAGATTATTTGGCATCTGTATCTGCTTCCTCATCTGTACTTACCTAATAGAGTTGACAATGTTAAATTAGATATGACAGATAATGCATATAGGATAAAACTAATAGCATTATAAATACTGCCTTCTGTTAATCACATAATCTGGGTATCATAATGTGGCTATCCAATGTTGGTGATAGAAGATTACCACCCAAAATTAATGATATGAAAGTAGATTTTATAACACATACTTACAAGACAAATATTATCCTTGCATTCTTGTGGTTTTCTCAGGAGCCTAAGATTTTGTGTTTGATCAGCTATATATCAGTTTACTCTGTATGTGAATGTAAAATAAATATGTTGTGTATCATTTCTGATCCTATATGGTCATGATGTTGTTAGAATGTACTGTTCTGTCAACTGTCCATGTATTATCATTGTTCACTTTATTTGTTTTTTAAAGTTACTTGTTATTTTCTCCTGTAGAGACACTTAAAGCACTTGAGATTTTGATGACTGCTTAACAGCTCTTAGACTTGGGCTGGGAGGTTACTGGTACAGTAAGGTTTTTCACAGCATGCAATACAGTATGTAATTATCAAATCACAGATGTAGACATATTCATCTTCTTCAGCATTGAACATTACATTGTGCACCTTTGATAATAGTTCTATGAGTTTATTTTGAAGTATGTGTTGAACAGTCAGTGACAGTTTTTGCTTGGTTGTGATACAGCATTTCATAATCAATTCCTCTTATTTCTATGCATTCTGGTGTCTGCAGTCATTTTCTCCCAAGCCCCTCCTTGTCTCCATGCAGCTTCTGGTATTTACCATTCTCTCTACTTCTTTGGCATCCAGTCCTTTAGAGTTCACCATAAAGAACAGACCAGTCTTTTAACTCTCATTTTTTTCCCCAACATTGATATGTATAAATAGGATAAGTATTTTAAAACATTTCACAGCTACAGGAATCTTACTGCTGTGGCCAACTCCATTATGGAGATGAGATGAGGACTTAGGTGCTCCTGCTGATGTAGAGAAATAGCCCTCAGCCCAGCTTCTTGTCTTCTCAATGACCCCTCAGATTTGGATGGAGAAAAAATTAAAAAACAGATACCAAAGGGAAAAAGGATTTTGCAAGCCACTGGATAAGAGAATTACTAACAAGACTTAAGTTGTAATGTTTAAGATTTGTGATTCTGGCTACCCCATAGCTACCTAAATGTCTGTAAGTAGAACCACTGCTTTCCATTGGCCTTGCTACCTTTATTTGCTGTCCTTGAGCTACAGGAATGTAAGGCTGCTTACTAGTCTGCTTCCTGCTCAGTGATCGTCACTCTTCAGTGCCAATGTTGAAAGAAGTCCAGATTTCAATGGAGTGGTGTAGTCTGCCTTTCTTTGAAAGCAGTATATTTATTAATTCATTATTGGTAATGGTATAATTATTAATAATTAATAATATTTACATCATTTGGTTATAGTTAGTATATGGAAAAACTGAAGCCGTTGTCAGCTTATTCTGTTCTATAGCCATAGCTAGTGTATCCTATTGGTCATAGAGATGATGCGGTAAAGGTTTTAGCACATTGCATTGAAAACCCCAGAGGGAATGGACAGGTCACTGGCATGGAAGTCTAAAAATAATTTTATTTTCATTTTCATGCTTTTTTCATGATGCTGGCTTTAGGGAAATTTGTTTTGTGCTTACTGTATATTTCTGAATTACAGAAATGTTGCATTAGTTGATATGAGCTATATAAAATAGACCATAGGAAATGCCAGGCCCCAAGGTTTACTTTGACTACTCAAACTCCCTTCATTTTGATAGATTTGACCCGTCTAGAGTTTGATTGACTATCACTCAGAATCTTTCAGATCAAAGGACTCATTCCTTTGCATAACTGCTTTAAAAAAATATTTTTCCTGAAATTGTAAATTAGATGCCTCCCAATCCATTACATAAGAAACTTATAGCTTGGTGAAACACCAAGAGTATCATTTGAAAAGAGGTTAAAAAACACAACCGGGGCTTGTTAAAGAGGAAAAGTGCTATTTTAACTCCAAGTGTCACATTTTCCTATAGTCAGCTCTAGCAGTAAACAAGAGTTATTGGAGGCTTAGATAGTTTGAGACACTTCACTTATCTCCCAGTACTTGACTTCAGAAACCAAACATTTAAAATGCATTTTGCTTGTGTAAAAATGTTTATTCATTTAAAATATAATGTCATTTTAACAAAAGCACCCTGGTGACAAGCTGTTCAGATACTGCACAGTTAATAAACTGTCAGGTCCTGTACACATACACTTGAAAATATTAGCATAGTTACCCAAGGATTGGCATTATAAATCACTGTTAACAAACCTTAATTTGCTTAGTGGGCTAATGAATGATCTCCAGTTTTTCCTTAGTAATTACTTCACTAACAGTCATGTTAAAAGGACCTTACTTATACTATAGTTAATCTCTGCTCTGAAATCTTTGGTGTCTAGTTTGCAGGATGAAAAAACAAAAACAAAGCAAAAACAAAAAAACAAAACAACAGCAAAATCATCAAAATGTTTCAGTGTCCATTGGCAACTCCCTGGTAATAAATCCAGATGCAGGGATTGTGACTGTTTTCAAGTAGAAGCATTGCCAAAGGTGATGTCTGCCTATTATGACTTAAAAACTGTAATGTAGTAGCGGATTTGGAATGGAGTTGTGAAGCCAGATAATTGCAGTGTTTCCTGTCTAAATGTGCTGCTGTGTGTAGTGGCCTCTGGTTTTAAAGAGACATTAAAAATGCAGCAAGGCATAATAGCTGTGGTTTCTAGTGTACTCCTAATATTTCATATGTTCATCACATCTCATAAAATCTTGCCCAGACCAACAAATGACTGTTTGTATGTACAGCTGGACTGCCTCAGAAGGGAATTGGAGAGAGTTTGAATCATGTAGGTAGTATCACAGAAACCTAAGAACTCACCCAGCCCATGATACGCATTATTTTTTATATTGTTCTGTCAATACTTCACTTCCATTTGACTCCCTAAAGATAACATTCATGTTTTCCCTTTTGTGAGAGGATGCTGTCAGTAACCTACTTTCTCCTACCTTTGTGGGAAATAGGCTTGACTTTGCTGAAAGATGGTAGGGTTATATACCATGCAGAGAAAGTCATAGAGCATTAGCATCTCAAACCTAAATCCAAAGAAGGTAAGAAATTTGGTTACCTAGACTTTTTAAAAATGCATTTAAAAATAAATTTTCAGCAGAACTAGCTCTGTGACATGAAAACATCTGGTTTCTCGGGGGGGGGGGGGCATTAATACAGGACTATTTCTAGAAGTAATTGAAGCTACTGAACTCTTTTGAAAATTGAATAACAACAGCTAAGGTTAATGACTAAAGGGAAGATTTAAGCTGCATTTGTACAGAGATATTATATAGTCACGTTATTTCCACCTATATGTTGCTAAATTTCCAGCTTTACTAATTTGGTAATTGAAATAGACCTATTATTCTGGTTTTACATAGACTTAGAGTTACAGAACTTCTAGGTCAGAAGGGTCTTCAAAGCCAGTTGCATGGTGGTAAAGGCACCTGGATGGCTGACAGTGTGGTACGTGTCTTGGACCTGGTGGCTTGAAAGACACATCAAGTGTGTGTGTGTGTGTGTGTGTGTGTGTGTGTGAGTGCGTGTGTGCCAAAATCCTGAAGGGAGGGAGAGATAGAGGAGAAGGGATTCCTGCTGATTATTTCCCATGGAAGGGTACTTCCTCACATTCTTGTGTGTTTCTCTCTCTCTCTCTCTCTCTCTCTCTCTCTCTCTCTAGCCAACCATATACATACTCCGGTATATTAAAATAATAATAATGATAATAAAACTACCTTGTATAGCCATCAGTTGAAAATAACACAGTGTGCCTTTTTGACAATAAAATTTCAGTGCTTTTAGATTCTTTATGGTATTGTTTGTAGTACGGTATTGTTAGAATAGGCTGACAATTAAGACTATAACTGTTATCTTGGATACTGTCCTTCAGTTGACAGTTGAAAATCTTTTCAGTTTTCCTGCCAGCTTTGCCACACTATTCTCTTGATGATAGTGACTGTTAATTTATAACTCTAAGTCTTTTTCAGTATGATACTTTTAATTCTTTTTTCTCTAAATTAAAATTGGATTCTCATTTTAATAGTGGGCCAAACACCATGGCACAACAGTAATGCAGTGCTCCACTATTCTGAGGCCATATAGGAAGGTGTTGCGTTCACTTCCCCAACTATCCCTGTGCACATTGAGCACATGTGTATACCCGTGATCCTGACTGTCTGGAACCAGGGGTAATATTCTGACATGAAGATCCTATGGGGGGTATCTCTTTCTGTCTCTGTCTCTGTTTTCCTTTATTGGAAGAAGTGGATATATAGACTCAAAAAAGGAGAATAGGACCCTTTCTTAAGAAAACTGTTAAAGTTCATCATGATATACTCAGTATACTTGGTCTGTTCTTCCATCCTATTTAGAATCTGTAATCTAATCTATGAGAAGAATCATCAAAAAGTTCATGGAAAATGCATATTATAAAAGAACTGGATTTAAATCCTTTTGTACCAAAATAAACTCCTAGCTTAATTTCATTTTTCAAAAACCTTTTTGAAGTACTCTTATATTGTTCCCTTTAGTCCAGTGCTATTGAAAATCACTCACTTCTATACATATGCATTTTTTTTTTTTTTGGAGAGGTTTTTTCGCTATAGGGCGCGTGCGCTCGCCAGACAGACAGAGAGAGACATAGAGACAGAAAGTGAGAAATCACCCCCCAGGGGGGATGGTCACGCCGCAATCCCTTCTCCTCCATTCTCCTCTCGGGATCTTGGGCACGCATGCACACGCGCCCGGCGTGAGTTGTAAGCCACCGGGTCCAAGACGCGAACCGCGGTCGACTACGTGGGAGTCCAGCGACATAGCCATTACGCTAACTGCTGGTTCCCACATATGCATTTTTTAAGAAATTACTTATTCTTTTTTTTTTTTTTTTTTTTTTCGCTATAGGGCACGTGCGCTCGCCAGACAGACAGAGAGAGACATAGAGACAGAAAGCGAGAAATCACCCCCCAGGGGGGATGGTCACACCGCAATCTCTTCTCCTCCATTCTCCTCTTTCTTGAGAGAAAGAATGAGAAATGAGGGCAAATACCCTCAACAGGTTCTCATGCTGTGATCCCCTCTCCCCTATCTAAAACCTTCCAGCCAGTCAGGATCTTGACCATGCTTTTATATACCTGGCATATATGGGTCCAGAAACCAACAGGACCCTAATCTTCCCTGTGGCTTCCAGCGTTGCTGAGTGTTGTGTACTGCTATGCCACTGCAGCTGAGAATGTGTGCCTTTTTGACAATAAAATTTCAGTGCTTTTATATTCTTTGTAATGTCTCATTCTTTATGGGATTTAATATATGGTGAATGATCATTACAAGTTCTGTATATTTATTTCTGTTGGTGATTTTTACCTGGAGCTTTAACAGAAACATTCTTCTATTTTATTTATTTATTTATTTATTTATTTATTTATTTATTTATTTATTATATCCATAGATGTATTTGGAAAGGGCTTTGAGATAATCTATGGACATACTTAATATACCCTTTTTTAAGTCATCCTATCCAGTTGTTAAAATTGACTGGCCATTTTCTTTTTTTTTTTTTTTTTTTTTTTTTTGTTATAGGGTATGCGCACTCGCCAGGCAGACAGAAAGAGACAGAGAGATAGAAAGCAAGAAATCACCCGCTGAGGTGATGGCCACACTGCAATCCCTTCTCCTCCATTCTCCTCCTGGGATCTTGGGCACACACGCACACACGCCCGGCATGAGTATGGGACTCGAACCACGGTCGACTACATGGGAGTCCAGCGACATAGCCATTACGCTAACTGCTAGTACCATTGTCATTTTCTGAAGATTAGTGTAGAAATCATTGTTCTGCTATAGAATGGCAAAGTAATTGACCATTTTAATATATTTAATCATAGATTTAGTTATGATATATTCATGTTAAGTCTCTTTAAATTATTCTAATGTATGTGAATAAGAAATATTATCTAAAATGGATGAAAAGACATGCTGGAAAAGAGATACAATTTGATGTAATATTTATGTATTAACAAATATGCTTTAGTAATCAGGAAAAGGAAATGAGAAGCTTGCTATTATTTATAACACGTCTGTTATATAGTGCCCTAATTGTAAGATTTTTGAATGGTGACATATATTTCAAATTTGAATGCAGAATGATAAGTTGATTTTTTAGATTATTGCAAGTTCTGAACTGATAGGGCCTTGAAATTAATGAAGTTTTTGTCATATTCATCTCTGTGCATTGACTGTCACCACATTCTATTTTCTTCATCTTTTATATGAAGGAATGGATCCAGAATCTCTTTGATAGGGACCAGCAGTTAGCGTAATGGCTATGTCACTGGACTCCCATGTAGTTGACCGCAGTTCGAGTCCCGGACCCAGTGGCTTAAACTCACGCGGGGCATGTGTGCGTGCATGCCCAAGATCCCAAGAGGAGAATGGAGGAGAAAGGACTGTGGCGTGGCCATCCCCCCTGGGGGGTGAATTCTCGCTTTCTGTCTCTCTGTCTCTCTCTTGTCTTTCCAGCGAGCACATGTGCCGTATAGCAAAAACCTCTCAAAAAGAAAAAAAAGTAGAAAAAAGAATCTCTTTGATAGAGCTTTTCAATGTCAGTACATCTGTGGATGTGTCATTAACACGGTTGTTCTACTAGTTAAGGGACTTTACATGTTCAGGGACCATTTGAACAAGTCTAGGTACCAATTATGCCCTACCTGAGCTTTCCCAAAAATGCTCAGTTTTAGTGAACGTGCTTCAGTTTAAAGTCACTTAAGTTCTTTAACTTAGTATGTTAGAAACAAGGATAAAACCAGTGCAGTGCCAGCATTTATGTATATCTTATAAAATTTTGTTCGTCTTTAGGTCTTTGTGACTAATAGAGAACCTCAGTCTTCCCTTGCCAGGAGAGTGCTTAAAATTGAAATTTTTCTGGGACTAGCAGATGGCAAAATGGTTACATTGCTGGACTTCCACGTGGTTTGGACTTCCACGTGGTCTGGACTTCCACGTGGTTGACCACAGTTCAGTTCCTGGACCTGGCATCTTGAAACTCATGTTGGCCGTGTGTACATACATGCCACACTCCCAAGAAGAGACTAGAGAAGAAGGGATAGCAGGGTGGCTATTCCCTTCAGGGTTGATTTCTTGCTTTCCGTCTCTCTGTCTCCCTCTGTCTCTTTGGCAAATGCATGTGCCCTATAGCAAAAAACTGCCTTAAAAAAAAATTTTAAAAAAGAGAGAGAGAATTGGGATTTTCTGATTGTCATGTCTTTTGGCCTTAGACCTCAATGATGGATTGCTGAAGTTTGTAACAACCTTTCAGTGTTCAGAGTATTAGATTTTAGTACTCTTGCAGAAAAAAATTTAAAAAGTCTATGCTTTTTTCCCCACTCTGTTAGGTGTTCATTGTTACTTCCTACTGCATATAAATTTTCTGTTTGTTATGTTTTTGAGCTTCATTGACCATAATTTTATTGATTATAATTAGCATGGATCTTTATAACTGTCTTCTGTATATTTTTGTTCATGACATATTCAGAATATTCTTGAATTAAATCCAGGACATGATTAGGAAGAAATGTTGGTCCAGACACTGTTCTAAGCTTTTTACATATATTATTTGGTTTTGATGGTGACCTAATGAAGTTTGAACTATTGTTATTTTCACTGTTTGAATAAGAAAAATGAGGCTCAGAGAGGGAAAGTAACTTTGCTAAAGATGTACAACTAACTACAAAGGATTCAAGTATAGAATAAAATCTGAAGACAAAACTATCCTGCCAAATGACTGGATAATTTTTTTACATTGAGAAATGAGAGAATTGGAATTGCTTCCCCCCACCCCTACCTTTTTTGGAACTTATGCCAATGGTCAAACCTGTCTGTTATTTGTTTGACATAGAGCAAGACAACCTTATCTTCTGTTCATTACTCTGTCATCCAATCATAGAACCTTAGCCACTTTTGTAGTCATTCCTCAAAATAGGCCAGTCCAAATAATGCATGACTTGTGCAGACATGTGAACTAGGCTAGGTCCTGTGTTTCTCAACCACCTTTACATCTGATAATACCTGGGGAGCTCTTTTTTTCTTTAAATGAATAATTTGATAATTTTTATATTTCTAGAGCAGTTTTAAGTTCAGCAAAAGACGGGACAGAGTTCTCATATATATGTGTTTATCCTCTCCCACTGGCTTCCTTCACTGCAATGGTGGTTTTTACCATTGAGGTGCACTGACATAACATTATCACTTACAGTCCTTACAGTCCAGAGTTGACAATAGGGTTCACTTGTAGTGGTGTTCACTTTATGATTTTGACAAATGTATAATGACACATGTCTGTCATTGTAATATCCTACATAGTAGTCTCACTTAAAAACCCTTTTTTAAAAAGTTATTTATAGAGTATTTGTGCTCTCTGGGAAGGGAGAGAGTAAGAGGGAGGGAAAGTGACAAAGTACCCCCAGGGAAGATGATCAGCCACAGTCCCTTCTCCTCTTTCCTTGTGAGCTACTAGGCACACACACACAGGGACTCAGCATATTTTTCAAGCCTCCAGGTTTAGGATTCCATCTGCTCAGTGGGCAAGTGAGATCTAGTGGGCCCAACCACCACACCATGGGCTAGCCCTAAAATTCCTCTTTGCTCTACCTATTTATTCTTTCTTTGCCCTTAACCTCTGTCAGCCACTAATCTTTTTATTTTCTCCATAATTATGTCTTTCTCAAAATATCATACACTTGGAATTGCAGAATATGTACGTTTTAAAGGTTGGCTTCTTTCATGTAGTAATAATACAGTTAAGTTTCCTCCAGGACTTTTCATGGCATAATAGTTCCTTTCTTTTACTGCTGCATAATATTTCTTTTTTTTCTCTTTAAATTTATTTATTTTTTACATTAATTCACTATACATCACTACAGCATACAAATGAATTTTCCATCCAAAATACACTGTGTATTGGCTCAATCAAGCACATCAACATACATGTTTTCAGCAAATAATTTTCCAATTCTTATTTCTTATATACTTTGTTTTTTGTTTTGCCATCCTTGATTCCTTATCCCTCACCCTCTGCCATGTCCCACCCTCCTCCCACATTGTCTCTGGTATCCATGGTTGCTTTCTATGCCTTCCCCCCATTTAATTGATTTGCTAATGAACTTAATTAGTCTAAATATATCCAATAGCTAGCACAGCTGATATATACCTATACATGAACCCAAGTCTGACTTTAGGCATAAACCCCAGTGAGTACAATGAACATATTATAAAGTAGTACCCAGCTGGGGCTATATAGCTTACTGCAGTCATCAAATATGCATTTTTTAAAAAATTGATACGAACAGTTTTACCATTTTTTTTCCTCCTGCAACTTTTTTTTTTAATTACTTAACATTCATTCCCTGAGCATCATCACAACATACTAAATGTGGTTTCCCATCCAGAATAAACTGCATAGTGGCTTCATCAAGCATGTTATCATCAATAATATTCCATTTCTACTTTCATACATATGTATACGTATATATACGTGTATGTGTATATATATATATATATATATATATATATATATATATATATATATATATATATATGTTTTTTACCCCATGTTTGACCCTCTGCCCTTTCCCACTCTCTTATTACACTATCTCTGCTATATACAGTTGTCTTCCATTCCTTTTTCCCCAACATTTTGTTGACCACATAATAATATCATAAGTAATCCAACTACTTTCAGCAGGTAATTTCAAGGAGAGTAGTTTTGAACTGGTAATGATATTTCCTTGAAACTTAAAGCCTAGAAACAGGTTAGTATTCTGTTCAAATAGTAGGTACATGCACCTATCAACAGCTCAAGACAGGACAAAAATCCTTTAAAACCAGAAAACAAAGCTTAGGAGAAAAGCAGCAATAATTTAGTCAAGTCACAGAATGTTGTTTCATCGGTTCAGTCTCATGTACTTAATCTCTCTTCTGTTAAGGTTCGATCTTCCAGATTGTATTCTGGGATATAATATTCATCTCCAAACATTGTCCCTACAATTAAGTTGCCCATTTTCTTAGTTTTTGAACTCTTATTTCTGCGTGTCTGCATTTAATTTTACTGACGTAGCACTCCCTTAAGAACTTCTTGGAGATCTGGTCTGGTGCTGGTAAATTCTTTCAGGTTTTGTTTATCTGGGAAAGTTCGTGTCTTTTCTTCCCAAATGAATGATAACCTTGCTGGGTACAGAATTCTCGGTTGAAATTGCTTTTCCCTTGATATTTTGAATATATTTTCCCATTCTCTCCTTGCTCGCATTGTTTCCGATGAGAGGTCTGCCGTTAGTCTGATGGGATACCCTTTGTAGGTAACTTGTCTTTTTTCTCTTGCCAGTCTTAGTATCTTGTCTTTGTCTGTGGTTTTGGTCAATCTGGCTATAATGTGTCTTGGAGAAGATCTTCTTGGGTTGATTCTATTTGGGGTCCTCTGTATTTCTTGGGACTAAATCTTTGAGTGCCTCTCCAGGTTTGGAAAGTTTTCTTCCAGGATTTCATGGAATAGATTATCAATGCCCTTATGAGTCTCTTCACCCTCTGGGATGCCTATTATCCGGATGTTTGGACGTTTAATTGTATCTAGTACTTCTCACATATTATTCTCAAATTTTTGGGCCATTTTCTCAGTCTTTATGGTGGATTTTTCTAGGCCAGCCATTTTTCTCTTCTACATTAGAGATTCTATTTTCTGTATGATCTAGTCTGCTTTTAATACTTTCAAGGGAGATTTTGACTTCTTGTATTATAGCCTTCATCTCTAACAGTTCCATCTTATTCTTTTGTAAAGTGTGAAACTCCTCTTTTAGATCTTGCATGAATTTCCTCACCTCCTGGAACTCTTCAACTCCTTTCTTCTTCCTCTTCAGCAGTTCCTTGTCTCTCTTCTCTTCCATCTCTGTTAGCTTTGCCATTATGAATGTTCTGAATTCTTTATCAGACATTTCCATGATTTCCATTGAACTGTGTGTGGATGAAGAGGAGCTATCCATTTCCCTTGGAGGAGAGGCATTTTCCTGCTTCTCCATATTTCTTGTGGTCCTGCAGCGATTTCTAGTCATCTGGTGGATGGTCAGTTTCTTCCCAAACTTGGAAGTTCAATCACGTGGGTTTTGTATGCTGGAGGCCCAGTTAGGAGTGGGACATCTTCCTTTCTCCCAAAATGGCTAGATCGCAGGAGCCATGGAGCAGACTGTCTCTTGAAGAAGGGCTGTTCACGCGGGTTTTGTATGCTGGAGGCCCAGTTAGGAGTGGGACATCATCCTTTCTCCCAAAATGGCTAGATCGCAGGAGCCATGAAGCAGACTCCATAATATTTCATTGTTTGGATGTACCATAGAAGATCCAGTCTCTACTGAAGAACATCTTGGTTGCTTCTACATATTGGAAATTATAAATAAAGGTTTTTGGTGTGGATATAAGTTTTTAATTTATTTGATAAATAAATTGAATATAGTCCTTGACAAATACTAGGGATTGTATGGTAACGGTATATTTAGTTTTATAAGAAACTGTTTTATAAGTAATTGTTTTTCCAGTGGCTATACTATTTTAGATTCCCAACAGTAATCAATCAGAGTTTCTGTTTTTCCACAGCCTTATCAGCCTTTGATATAATTATTTTGGGGTTTTGGCCATTTCAGTAGGGATGTAGATGTATCTCATCATTGTTTTTTCAATTCCTCAATGACATGTGTTGAACATTTCTTTAAATCTTCTTACTGAAAAAATTTTTTAAAAAATGTTTTTGCCATGGGGTGCATGTGCTCATCAGAGACAGACATTGAGAGATAAAGTAAGAATCACCAGGGCGGGGGATGGCCATGGTCGTGCTGTGATCCCTTCTCGTCTATTCTTGTCCTGGGAGCAGATTTTCAAGCCACCAAGCCTGCAACTTGAACCATGGTTGGCCATATGGGAGTCCAGCGCCTTAACCACTATGCTACCTGCTGTCCCAAATAATTTTTTACTTAATTTTTTTTTTCTTTAGCTTTTACTATAGGGTACATGCACTTGTCAGAGAGAGAGATGGAGTGGGGAGGAGGGAGGAAGAAATCACCCTCCTTTTCTATTCTCCCCTCAGGATTCTGGGCACACATGCATAGATGCCCAGTGTGAGTTTTCAAGCCACAGGGCCTAAGACTTGCACCATGCAGTTGGCCGTGTGTAATTCAGCGGCCTTCACCATGACACCATGCGCTGGCCCTAATGTTAAACATGTTTATATGCTTATTTTCCATCTGTCTGTCTTCTTTGCTGAGGTATCTGGTGAAGTCTTCTGCCCTTCTTTTTTATTTTTAGATTTTGCCACATGACGTGTGTGTTCACTGGAGAGAGACAGATAGAGCCTGAGCAAGAGGGAAGGTGAGAAGTCACCCCCGCAGTGGGAATGGCCACACCATAGTCCCTTCTCCTCCATTCTCCTGGAGGAGAATTTGAGACATGCATGCACATGCACCCAGAGCATTTTTCTAGCTGCTGGGTCTGGAGCTTATACTGTGGAGTTAGCCATGTAGTATCTAGTGTCTTAATTACCATGCCACCTGCTGGCTGTGTCTTTTGCCCATTTTTTAACTGAGTTGTCATTTTCTTACTAAGTTATAAGAGTTAGGATTCTTTATATAATTTAGATAGTTTTATCAAACATGTCTTTCACAGATATTTTCTCCCTTTGGGTAGTTTATTTTCTCATGCCTTTGACATTGTCTTTCACAAAGCAGAAGTTTTTATTTTTTAATACAGTTCTACTTAATAATTCCTTTATTCATGGATTGTGTCTTTGTTTTTAAAAAGTCATCACCATACCCAAGATTACTTAGGTTTTCTCCTATGTTATCTTTTAGGAGTGTTAAAAGTTTTGTGGTTTTATATTTATATAGATTGTCCATTTTAGTTATTTTTAGTGATTTACTTAAGGTCTGTGTCCAGTTTAATTGTACTGTATGTGGTTGTCCAGTTGTTTATCACCAGTTGTTGAAAAGACTTCCTTTGATCCATTCTATTGCCTTTGTGTGTTTTTCCCCAGGTTAGATGCTTATTTGACTCAGGTTTCTGAGCTCTCTATAATTTTCCACTGAAGTACTTGTGTCATTTTTTTTTTTTTAAGGTTTTTGCCATAGGTTGTGTGTCCTAGCTGGAGAGAAAGGAAAGGAAAATAAGTGACTAGTCACCTCCTGGTGGGATGGTCATACCATGATCCCTTTTCTGTTCTCTCAGGATATGAGGAATGCATGTACATGGCCCTGTGTGAATTTCAAGCCACCAGGTCCAGAATGACCCTGTAATTGTGCCAGTACTATACTGTCTTGATTAATGCAGCTTTATATTAAAACTTGAGGTTGAGTAATATTACTCCTATAACTTTCTCCTTACTCTAATAAGAGGAATTCGAGTTGACTATTTTGGCTCTTTGTTCTTCATATAAACTTTAGAATTTTGTTGTTGATGCCCAAAGAATAATATGCTGGCATTTTGACTGGAATTATGTTAAATCTATAGATTAAGTCTGGAAAAACTGGTATCTTCATTATAATAAGTCTTCCTATTCATTACATGGATTCTCTATTTATTTAGGGTGTTTTTCCATTTCTCTTATCAGAGTTTTGTAGTTTCCTTGTATAAATTTGTACATTAAAAAAAATTATCGGAGTGTGCATATGCTTGCTGGACAGAGAGATATTGAGAGGGAGAGTGAAAAAGCAACCTCCATGAGGGGTGGTCATGCCACAATTCCTACTCCTCCATTTCTCCCTTATTTTGGAATTTGGGGCATGAATGCAAATGTGCCGGGTGTCTTTTCCAAGCGTCTAGGTCTGGGACTTGAACTGTACAATTGACCATGTGAAATCTAGCTATCCGAACCACTACACTACCAACTAGCCCTGATGGGCATTTTTTGTAGACTTATATGCAAGTGTTTCATTTTTGGTGGCACTAACGTAAATGATACTATGTTTTTAATTTCAAATTCCACTTATTCATGGTTGGTGTATAGGAAAGTGATTTATTTTCTATATTAGTTTTATATACTATAACCTTGCTATAATTGCCCTATAGCAAATTAAAAATAAAAAGTCAGTTTTTTATTTTTTGGAGAGGTTTTTTGCGATAGGGCGCGTGTGCTCACCAGACAGACAGAGAGAGACATAGAGACAGAAAGCGAGAATACATCCCCCAGGGGGGATGGTCATGCCACAATCCCTTCTCCTCCATTCTCCTCCATTCTCCTCTCGGGATCTTGGGCACGCACGCACATGCACCCGACGTGAGTTTTAAGCCACCGGGTCTGGGACGTGAACCGCGGTCAACTACGTGGGAGTCCAGCGACATAGCCATTACGCTAATTGCTGGTTCCCAATCAGTTGTTGAACCAGCATTGCATATGTGAGGTAAATTCTGCTTTGTCTTGACGTGTAATTCTTTTTTACACATTATTGGATTCAATTTGCATTTGTTCTATTGAAGATTGTTGAAGATTTTTGCATCTATGTTCATGAGACATGCTAGTCTGTAGTTTTCTTGTAATGTCTTTTGTTTGGTTTTAGTATTTGTGTAATGCTAATTCTATATAATTAGTTAAACATTTCCCTCTGTTTCTGTCTTCTGAAAGAATTTATAGAGAATAGGTTTGATTTCTTTCTTAAAATTTTGGTAAAATTAACTAAAATTTTAATTCATCTGGGCCTGATGCTTTCTGTTTCAGAAGATTACTAATTGTTGATTAATTTTTTTTCAGAGTTATAGACCTATTCGATTGTCTCTTTGTGAGTTTTGGAAGATTATGTCCCTCAAGATATAAGTCCACTTTATCTAAATAAACACTTTCCCTTTCACTGTCTCTGTCTGTCTCCAGAGAGTGCATGAACCCTATGACAAAACCTAAACAAAAACAGACAAATAAATTCATGGGTACAGAGTTGATTCTACATTTACTTATTGTCTTTTTTTTTTTGGAGAGGTTCTTTTCTGCTATAGGGCACGTGTGCTCACCAGACAGACAGAGAAATACAGAGAGACAGAAAGCGAGAAATCACCCCCCAGGGGGGATGGGCGTGCTGCAATCCCTTCTCCTCCATTCTCCTCTCGGGATCTTGGGCACGCACACACACGCACCCGGTGTGAGTTTTAAGCCACCTGGTCTGGGACGCGAACCGTGGTTGACTATGTGAGAGTCCAGTGACATAGCCATTACGCTAACTGCTGGTCCCACTTACTGTCTTTTTAATGACTTCAGGATCTGTAGTTATGTTCCCTCTTTTCATTGCTCATATTAGTGATTTCAGTCTTTCCCCTTTTTTTGTTTTCCTTTTTAGTTAGCCTGGCTAGAAGCATAATGATTTTATTGATCTTTACAAAGATCTGGATTTTTGTTTTGTTGATTTTTCTCTATTGATTGCATGTTTTAAATTTTATTTCTGTTCTAATTTTTATTGTTTCTTTTTTTCTACTTACTTACTTTGTATTTAATTTGCTTTTATTGGGTTGTCAGATAAGCCATGACACATTTTTTTCTATGCAAAAATATTTCCCAGTTTCCTAAGGTAGAAGTATAGAAGTGTAGATGACTGAATTTAGATCTTTCTTCTTAAAATATGCATTCAATGATATACATTTTCCTCCAAACACTACTTTTCCTGCATCTCACAAATTTTGATAAGCAGTATTTTCATTACCATTTAGTTACAGATATTTAAATTTTTTTTCTTGAGAGTTCTTCCTTGACCCATATGTTAATTAGAAGTGTGTTCCTGAGGCAGCTTTTTAGTTTTCAAAATGACCACTTCTAGGGCTACCAGCTCTGGCCATCCTAGAAGCATTTGATTTGTAACAAGCTTACGTAAATTTGAAGGAGTCAGCCACACACTTATTAAAGGGCTAGAGTTAACATATATATAATATAATTTAACAGTTATTTCAGCATTTGTAATTATCATGCAATTTAATTATAAGCACATTTGTTTCAGTAAATTTTTATCTGAATTTTCCTTGTTGTAGTACAACTTGTGCAAGACTCATACAGATATTTATCTAAATCTGACTTTTTTGTTGTTTGATGATTTGTTTTTGCCACATAGCTACTATATTCTACTCAGATAAAGACTTTTATTACATTCTGGATGGAATGTTTTCATAAGTCGGAAAGCAGGAAAGAGTAAATTTGGTACTTCCTAGAAGTAGTTTTATGAGTCAAGTTACTCCTCTATTAGAGAAATTGCCTAATGAATTTTTATTTATTTTAAGTTACTTTTAAAAAAAGTAGAATATATAGATTTAAACCTATTTATTTCTATGTAAATAAGATTTTTTTTTAAGTAACAGTTCTTTTAATATTTTTACTCTTGATTCTGTTCATCAAACTAATTTTGTACATTTTAGCTCATTGTTTTCAGTCATTCAGCAATAGGCCCATTCTTGACTCATTTACTCTTTTGAAGCTATGAAATTATTTATGTATTTTCCTTTTTCTTCCATCGTATGCTTTCCAATCCCTACCCCCATTTGGTTTGATAACATGATAAAATGCAGACGTGAGCCTGAATAATAAAGGATCGCTTCACTGATTGCTAAGCATATATTATGGTGCTTTAAAGCTCATTTCAGGTCATCCTGCTGCCAATTAGTCTGATTACAAGCATTTAAGCTGTCATATATAAAGTCTTTCACTTCCTAGGATTTCAGTTTGAGATCATGAAAACTGAATGCTTTATACTTGTCTATGTACACAGCTAATTTTTAATGGTTTGGAAGAAATTTATGCCTGCTACAAAGATCACCCACTATTTCAGAGCCTGGATAAAGCCAGTGTGCAACTTTAGAGTACTAACACAATTTTGCTAAAAATTTTAAGAATGGACATGTTCACATATGTGTATTTCAGTAACTGTCAAAACCACATCTTTGTTTTATATATCTGCAAATAAATAAAACTTATCTGTCTAAACATTATTTGATTACTAATATTTAGTCATGAGAGTGGAAGGCTTTTCATAGAATTAAAACAAACAAAAGGTTCTAATGCAATACCCTCAAAAGAAGGAAATGGCCCAAGACTGTTCATAGCTAATAAATTCTACAATGCTACAATTGTAATAAAATTCTACAGTTGTAAAAGTTTGTTGAGTTGATAAAGGTTAAGATTATTTTTTAAAAATTATTTTCACACATTATAAATCTTACATGTTTTAATATTTTTATTTAACTAATAGTAATAATGGATACTAGGCAGATATTATAACAACTTCAAAGGAGAATCAAAAGAAAAGCTATGGTTATACAATAGGAATATTGAAATGAATGTGCAAACAGAGGCAGGCTGACTTCAAGGGAAGTCAATTGAGCCTCTGATAGGACAGATTTTATATAATAGACAGTATTTATTTTTCACTGCTATCACTTATCTGCAACTTCCAGAGTTATAAAATAGCTCCCATGAAGTCTGAAAAAGATAATGCTGAGGGACCAACAGTTAGTGTAATGGCTATGTCGCTGGACTCCCACGTAGTTGACCGTGGTTTGCGTCCCGGACCCGGTGGCTTAAAACTCACACCGGGCGCGTGTGCATGCATGCCCAAGATCCCGAGAGGAGAATGGAGGAGAAGGGATTGCGGCGTGGCCATCCCCCCTGGGAGATGATTTCTCACTTTCTGTCTCTCTCTCTCTCTCTGTCTGTCTGGCGAGCGCACACGCCCTATAGCAAAAACCTCTCAAAAAAAATAAAAAAAGATAATGCTGAACAGTGCTATAACTATTATGTAGTATTCCATTAAAGCACAAATTCTATGCTAGTTGATCAAAAATCATCTCAAAAGAAGGTTTGTTTCAATAAATTTGGCCTAATTATTTACCTGGATATATCAGGAGTGATAACTTAGTATATAAGCCTTAAGAAGTCCGCTTTGTTGGGTATTTTTACAAGGAATCTCTTATCATACAAATCTCTACTGTTAATTCCCTGAGGCTAGAAAGGCAAGCCCAAGAAACTCCATCTGCAGTTTACCTTTAAATTTGGGTGAAATTGTTTCTTCTAGAGGATCCCAAAATATCCCAAAGTAGCCTTCCAGAAAGTGATCTTTCCCATCTGTAGGGCTTGATCATATAAGCCAGGTGTTGGGTTGTTTTTTCCCAGAACTAGGAGGGTTGTATAAGTAAAACCATCCTTAATTCTTTATAAATATCTAATTATAGCTGATCAAATGTATTATTCTTAAATATGACATTCCACACATGACTTTAAAATTTTCATACACATTCTGGTAAGTAAGAAGATTGATGCCTATTGAACCTATGTAAAGAACTATATTGCCATGGAAAGAAGAAGATATAATTTCTGAATTCTGAGGAGTCAATGAGAATAATATATCATTTAAAAATATTTCATTTCAGTTTATGAAAGCAGAATCTACTAAATTGCTATGCATTGTAGATAAGAGAAAGGCCTTCCTTGTTTACACAGAAAATAGAACATTGAAAAAATATCAATGCCTTTAAAAACAAAAGTTATCCCTTGAGTTTGTCTAGTACAATTTACTTAATTCTTATCCTGCTGGATTCTAGGTTATTAATTTCATGAATTCATCTCTTGACTTTCAAGTAAAAAGAATACTAAAAATCCTTACTCAGCCCAGACTTTAAGACCTGGTCTTAAAGTTGTTTAAGCAATGACATTAGAACCCTGTACCTAAGATTCTATTCATTGAAGTCTTAATTACTTGAGGTACCTGGTACAGTCCTTTATCTTTGGAACTCTGAGTCAGTCTGTCTTTCTTGAAGACTAGAATTCTGACCTATCCTGCAGGGTGAATGTATAGCTAATCAAGGAAAAATCAGAGTAACACAAAAAACTGTGTGAATGACAGAGACTTAAAGTGGCCATGTAGTTTTTGAAAGTGAAAAATCTGATGATAGCTTATAACAAGACAAATTTCCAACCATGAAATTTGATTATTTTGGTGGCATTCAAAACCAAGCTAACACTAATAAAAAAGTTTTAGATGAGAGTACAAGCAAGCAAACCCATGGAAACTGCAAAGATTTTTTAACACATTTCATTGCTTTTCCTCTCAGTATTACAAATGAAGGCAAATAACATTTGCTTTCTGAATTTTATCTTCATTATACTTTTTCATATTTGAATCAAAGTGATACTTTACTTCAGGACTGATCTTAGGGAGTTCCATGAAGTCAGAACTAATTTCACATTACTAGAATGTTAATAGCATTTAATATGTTCATTATTGCTAGTTCGAAATGAATCAGTAAGAATTAAACATTTTTTTTAATTCCAAACTTAAGTGCTATAAATATTGGTAGTCACATATACTCTCTTTGTTTCTCTCACACACAAGCTTATTGAAGTCAACATGTTTTAAAAGTGCAAGGTATCTGAAGATCAAAAGTTTTCAGAAACACAGCTTTAGGGCAAACATGCTTTTTTCCTGGAAAAATAGTAGTACATACAGTTAAATTTTTCTGAAACAGTTGCTTTAAAATATGCTGTCAGCTATGTGTATTAGTTGTAATTTTTAACCAGATAACTAACTTCTGTTTCTTAGCAAAACCTGGGAGGTGGAGATAATTGTGAACTGCCTTTCCTACATCAGCATTCTAGCAGAGATCAGGAATAAACAGAACTTTCTTCAGCCATGCACATCTCTTAATACAACTTTACTAAGTGGCAAATATGAACACATTTATTTAACTGGCCCAAATGTAGAGCCTTCTCTGTAGCTTATAAAAATAAGAAGCAAAGGGAAAAAATCTAGAATTATAATCAGTGATAGTGTTTTAGTACTCTTTCTTTTTTGTTTTTCTATTCATGATACAGTGCATGAGCACAAACAAGGTGGAGGCCATCCTCCACAGGACTTGATAATACCACTTCCTTCTCTAGCCTGCCGCAGTCCTAGGCTTGTGTCATGCACCCAGTGTGTTTTCAGGCCACCTGGACTACGGATTCAAACTGTGGTTGGCATGTAGCTTCCACTTAAATTTCTTTCTTGATTAGAAAGGCCTAGGTATCTAATCCCTGTTGATTGATTTTCCCAATTTAATATAGTCTAAGGTTTTTTGTTTTTGCTTTTCTTTTCTCCTTTTTTTGAGACAGGGAGGAAAGAGATAGAGACTGGCATTTTTGATAGTCTTGTTGAATTGCAATCTTCTTGCACTACCCCCTTAACTAGCTAAGATTACAGTGCGCACATCTGGGCCTGGCATGTTTAGGTTAGCCTTGGGACTGAACCCCAGCCTCTCAAGCACCTTCTAGCCTTTCACATCCACCATGGTCAGGCCAGTTTAAGGTTTTAAGTTACTAAAAAATTATAGAATTATTTTGAAACTGACATACTAGAAAACATTACTATTGAAGATAAATTCATCAGAATATTGTTTAAATTTGGTCAGACAAATATAATCTTAAAGTAGAAATGATGCTAGCTTTTTTGATCAATAAACTGTATATATTTAGGAAGAATATTCTAAGTAGAATTGAAATATATTCTCATTATAATTAACACTGAAAGTCAGAGAAGACAGCAATTTTTATTAAACTAGAAGTTATTAAATTAATGTTTATCAAAGTTTTCCTTAGTTCATTGAACTTGAGTTTGTAAAATGATTCTGAATTAGTTTATGTAAGAACTTACTGTTTTAATCTAGTGAATTTAAAGTGTTTGAAATTCAGTTTCCTTGTTTTGTGGGGTTAGGAATTTTTTTTTATATAAGTACTTACATGTGACAACTTCTAACAGCCTAAATTACATGTTATTGGAGTTTCTGAAGGAGAGGAGGGAGAGAGGTTAAAAAAATTAGTAGGGACCAGCAGTTAGCGTAATGGCTGTGTCGCTGAACTCCCGTGTAGTTGACCGTGGTTCATGTCCCGGATCCGGTGGCTTAAAACTCACGCCGAGCACATGTGCGTGTGTGCCCAAGATCCCGAGAGGAGAATGGAGGAGAAGGGATTGCGGCATGACCAATCCCCCCTGGGGGGTGATTTTTCGCTTTCTATCTCTCTGTCTCTCTCTGTCTGGCGAGCGCACGCGCCCTATAGTGAAAAACCTCTCCAAAAAAATAAATAAATAAATAAATAATATCTGAAAATTTTCCAAATTTGATGAAAACTAAACTTACATATCTAAACATGAAGAAAATTACAATAAGATATGTAATAATCAGATTTCTCAAATCAGTGAAAAAAAAATCTTATACCCAGGGGAAAGAAATGACAAAGGTTAAGAATGACAGCAGACAGTGGAGTATCACTTTTAAAGTAGTGAAATAAAAAGTACCAATGTAGAACTGTATACCCAGTGAATATATATTTCAAAAGACACCCACAAGAGAATGAAAAGATAATTCATAGGTTAAGATAAAACTTTTGCAAAGAATATATCTGGTAAAGTACTTATGTCCAGAATATATATACAGACTTCAATACTCAGTAATAAGAACCCATTTCAAATATAGCAAATGGTTTGAATGGACACATTACTAAAGAAGATACTCAGATGGCAAAGAACCCAATGAAAAGATGCTCACATTTTTAGACATTACAGAGAAGCAAATTAAAACCATGCTAATAAACAACTACATATCTATTTAAATGGCTAAAATGAAAATGATCATAAGAAGTGTTGCTGAGGATGAGGAAATTAGAACTCATCTTCACTACTGGCAAGAATCTATTATGGTACAACATTTTGGAAAACAGTTTAGTCATCTTTTTACAAATCAATGTTTATTTACCATATAATATAGTTATTTCATTCTTAGATTTTTACCTAAGTGAAAATAATATGCCCACACAAAGATTTTACATAAATGTTCTTGGCTTTGATCTGGTCAAAAATTATAAATTGCTCTAATGTCCATTATCAGTCAAACAATTAAATGGTTGGTGGACCAACAGATGGCCTAGCGGTTACATTGCTGGACTCCCACATGGCTGACTATGGTTTGAGTCCCAGATCCAGTGGCTTGAAGATAATGCCCAGGCACTTGTGCGGGTGTGCCCAAGATCCCAGAAGGCAAAGAGAGGAGAAAGGATTCAGGCAGCCCAGGGGATGATTTCTCACTTTCCCTCTCATTGTGTTTATATCTCTTTTTCTGGTGAGTGTAGGTGCCCTAAGACAAAAACCTCTTTAAAAAAAAAATAATAAAGTTGGGACCAGCAGTTAGCGTAATGGCTATGTCGCTGGACTCCCACGTAGTCGACTGCGGTTTGCGTCCTGGACCGGATGGCTTAAAACTCACGCCGGGCACGTGTGCGTGCGTGCCCAAGATCCCGAGAGGAGAATGGAGGAGAAGGGATTGCGGCGTGACCATCCCCCCTGGGGGGTGATTTCTCGCTTTCTGTCTCTATGTCTGTCTCTGTCTGTCTGGCGAGCGCACGCGCCCTATAGTGAAAACCTCTCCAAAAAAAAATAATAATAATAATAATAATAATAAAGAAAATAAATAACTGGGTTTCTCCACACAATAGGATACTACTAAGCAGTAAAAAAGAACAAACTTTTGATATATGCAGCAACAGGGATAAGTCTTAAAATAATTATGCTGAACAAAAGAAGGTACACAAAATGTAAATATTGTATTGTTCCCATATTTATAAAATTCACGAAAATGCCAATGAGTCTACAGTGGAAAAAATAGTTTGATGGGAGATGAGGTTTTACAAAGGGCATGAGTCAACTTCTGTAGGTATGAAAATATTCATCATCTTGATTGCAATAATGGTTTTACATTTACATTAAAAAGGCAAAATTTACCAAATTTTGTATGCTATATACAGTTTATTTTATTTATACTTTAATAAAGCTGTTTTTAAAAGTTATAAGAATATTTTACTGCTGTTTGTAATGCTCTCCATCTTTTCCTGTCTTCCTATGTCTCATCATTCCTATCTCCATGTGTTTTAAATACACCAGCCTACTATACCCTAATACACCTTTTTATCTCAGACAACTAAACAGAAAAACTCATTCTGAAGAATGTTCAAATGCATATTTTCATCAGAGAAATAGCTCATGGTTCTTTGTTAAGTGTTCAGAGATACATGATTGGGCCTTATGAAGCAAATACATTGTGTTTTGTAGAATTGGGGGAGAGAACATGCATACAAAAGAGCCTAGTCCTTTTTTTGGCAGCCTTTTATGTCAGAGCTCAGAATTGCTGTCTGATAAAATGTAGGCCACCAGATTGAATTACTTCATTGAACCACTGCTGTCCTCTGTTAATGGTAATTGCGCAGATACAGCAGTCTTTCTCGGCAACATCTCGGATATTTACCTCCTACTGTTTTTCAATTCAAACCTTTGATGAAAATATTCCCAGTACTTCTTTAAAGCAGACATCCAACTGTCTTTCTTGACAAAAGCAAGGTCTCTAAATCAGATCCTGACAATTTGTGACACAGCAGTCTATCCAAATCACCTTTTACCTATGTCACTATGTCATTTCCTGAAGAAAAAAGTGTCCATCAGACGAGCAATTTCTGTATGTTTTGGGGATGGAAGGTTGGTATGCCAGCAAAAATGGGAGAGGAAAAGGAAAGAATAATTCCTTTGACTTGTGTAGAAGAAATGAGGGGTTGTCTAGCTCTAAGAAGCTAAATGGAGGTTTTGCATATTGTAAACAGACTTTTATGAAGCAAAGTATATAAATATTTGTGTCTTTCAAGATGGTATTGAGTAAAATTTAAATTTAATGGTTTCTGAAAGCTGCTACTTTGGAGGATGCGATGAAATAAGGTTAATATTTTATTCTTAATATTTCTGTTAGAATAAGACAGTATTTAGCAGTTTACTTTCTTCTCAGGCACTCAGCTTAGTTTCTGGTCCACTTCTTGTCTTACAAAGTGAGCAGGCTACATCTAAACAAACAAAGCTTATAAATGTAATGGAATTGGGATGTACCATGGTCAACTCTCCATTTGACTCATGGGAACATGGTGGCCAGAGTACAGAATATATAACATGGAGGGCACATGTGGCCCACAACCAGCTGAATTGGCCTGCTGCTTTTATCTCTGTCTGTGGTTGATTGGGCATTTGTTTTTATTTCTTTCCCTTTTAGTGTTGGAAGGGTATATTTGATAATTGCTTTCTTGGATCAAATTGTAGCATCATATGTTTGACTGATGGGTTAGCTTCAGTTGCCATTGGAATACCTCTGGGAACTTGTTTTCCAGGTTTGCTGAGTGAGCAGCTGATGGCAAAGCAAGCATGCTCCCTGCTGCCAGCTTGGTTTTGTTCTTCCCAAGTGGATGCCTCATATGAGTGAGCCTTGGAATGACATTTGCCCAGGAACATTGCTGGATAGTGGCCCTTGTTGGTGTCCTTGGTATAAGAGATTGCCTCTTACTAAGAGTGCCTTCATTCAAAGCTCGGGCAGCTTTTTGGAAAGCAGTGAGCAAAAGCATGGGCTGAACACTGAGGAGAATTTTATTTGGGAATGAAGCATGTCTTACAATCTCAGAGTAAGGATTGTACTTTAAGAAACAGTGAAAGATTCCTAGGAAGTTGGGGCCAGGAGGTAGTAAAAGAAGTGGAAATAGTCTTTTATCAAGTGTCTGGTTGCATGGGTCCTTGAATGCAGCTAGTTCTTACTCTGATTATGGCCTTAAAATACATTTAGGAGCAGAGAGTCCTTGAAGAACTCTTCCTGTTCCTTTTTAGAGATCAGGGAATTCTGTTCTTTCATAGAGAGAACTGGCGCTCTTATAAGGAAGCATCCCTTGATAGCTGCTTGCCCTATTTTTTTTAAACTATTAATTAATGTTCTTTCCTGGTATCCTTCCTTATCTGTTTCCTTCTTTATTAGGAATCAAAGGCCATGAAGTGGCCACCAGAAAAATAAATGATTAATTCATAACTTGTCAAAGTATGAGTCTCCAAAATACCTAACATCCGTCCCTTCACTTCGGCTTAAAATGTCCTAACTAATGCCTAGATTTAGTCTCTACCAGGGTGACTTGGTATTTATGAATTCAGAAAAATATGGACTAGCCACCAGATCTGTTTGGAGGTAAGAGAGGAGCCAATATGGGTTCTTCTGTAGAATTACTTGCACCTGGAATAGAACCTCAACCCAGAATGTCACTTTCTGCTAGGCAGGGAGTGATACCAGTTTCTGGCTTGGTAGGGGCATTTGACACATCCTGCTAGTTTTGTCTGCTGACAAGGGGTAGTGCTGACCTAATGTCAGACCTCATTGTCTCATCCACACTTCATTTAGTCCTTTTTGCAGAAGAATGAACACAAATGACAACCTTAATGAATGTACTTCTTGAGAATGTCATTCTCCTCCTCCACACTACCTTTAACTCTCATACCACTTTCTCCTCTTGGCTCCTCTTTCCTCATATTCCTTTCTCTGTTGACACTGAATATGCAAAGTCCAAGAGATGTAGTAGTGTCTGTAGGAGCTAAATTACTTGCAGCTGGTGGTGCCACCTGTGCCTATCAAATTTCAGCCAAAGCAGTTGCTTTCCCAGAGTGCCCTGTATTGGGGAATTGGAAAGTAACTCAGTGTGGGGGCAGCAGTGGGCTGGATAGAAGAGAGCACTTTTCTCTGTCCTCAAAGTATGAGAATGAAATTGTGAAGTGGGATTGAGGATGGCCCCAAATCCCCTCTTTTTATATCTTCAGGACTGAAAGACAGCCCAAGAGATTTCTGAGTTGAACCTTCAGCCTTTAGGTGAGCTAAGATAGAACCATCCTCAGCATCCGGTCTCATAGAGAGCACCATCTTCTGCTTGTATAGATGAGGATGCTTGTAGCTTTTTTTTCTTTTCGTATCTCCACAAGATCTTTCTGCTTCTGTTTATGTTCTTTTTGTTTTCTATAGTTATTTGTGTATTTGAAGAACAATTTCTCAGCTCTATATCCCCTATTTCATAAAAGGACCTTTATATAATTCAGAGGAAGCACATCAGCATTATTTATTTTGCATTTTTCTGTACTTTCCTAAGAATTTGTAATTTCTTAGAATTTTTCCTTTGCTGTTTAACCATTCCTATTTTCAATCAACTTTCATAACTTCTATTTTTCTCATCATTTTTTATGCTTTCTTATTTCTATTCATTCATTTAACTTTCTCTAGACCTTGTAATGACCCAGGCATTTATCAAGGTCTGAGTGTAGCTGGACGAAAGATATGGTCTCCGCCCTTGCGGGCTGGATTCTTAAACTGGAATGTTCATGGGAAATTTGAAAATTACACCTAGTGGAACCCCCATCTCATTTCAAAACCACAGTCTTGGGACCAGCAGTTAGCGTAATGGCTATGTCGCTGGACTCCCACGTAGTCGACCGCGGTTCGAGTCCCGGACCCGGCGGCTTAAACTCACGCCGGGCGCGTGTGCGTGCGTGCCCAAGATCCCGAGAGGAGAATGGAGGAGAAGGGATTGCGGCGTGGCCATCCCCCCTGGGGGGTGATTTCCTGCTTTCTATCTCTCTGTCTCTGTCTGTCTGGCGAGCGCACGCGCCCTATAGCAAAAACCTCTCCAAAAAAAAAAAAAACCCACAGTCTTAATAAGTTCCTGTGATGGGAGTAAGGGGAGAGACATTTTTGAATCAGTTACAATGTGAATGTGATACTTGTGTCAGGAATATTGGTACAGAAATTAGGAATACCCAATCTGGATCTTGGAGTGGGATTGGAAGCTAGTCAGGTGATTAAAGCTGTGGTGATGGGGGTGTGGATGGGTTTGCATTCCATAGACCGCCATGCGGAAAGGGCTAAATGCTGGGGCCTGATGTGCTCTGGGACCTATCGGTATTTCTGAATACTTGGATATTGCAGTTATGAAGCTAGGAAAGGGCCAGATCACAAGTAGTGTTTGTTAAGGCTTGTTAAAGAGTTTACATTCAGGATCGACCCTGTAGTACAGTGGTTGAGCACTGTGCAGAGAGAGCCATATCCAAAACAGCTGATTGCGGTTCAAGCCCAGGCCCCTGCAGCTTGAAAAACACGCTGGCCATGCATAAGCATGTTCAGGATCCCAGTGGGTTGAAGAAATGTAGGAAGTGGAGGAAGAGTGTAATCAGGTCCTGTTGGTGAGTGCTTATACATTCCTTCTCTCTCTCTCGCTCTTGCTCTCTCTGTCATATACACACTGACATCTTCTGGAGAGGTTTTCTTTTTTTGTTTTTGTTTTTGTTTTGTTTTGTTTTGTTTTGCTATAGGGTGCATGCACTCACCAGAGAGACAGAGAGACAGAAAGCAAGAAATCACCCTCCAGGGGGATGACCACACTGCAATCCCTTCTCCTCCATTCTTCTCTTGGGATCTTGGGCACACACGCACATGCACCTGGCATGAGTTTAAGCCACCAGGTCCAGGACTCGAACCACGGTTGACGACGTGGGAGTTCAGCAACATAGCCATTACTCTAACTGCTGGTCCCCACACAGACATCTTCTGACAAAAAAAAAAAAAAACAAAAAAAAACCACGTTCGTATTTTAGATGAAAAGTAATAAAAAGCCACTGAAGGCTTTTAAATAGTGGAGGGATTTAATTAGATTTGAGTAAGATAGGTCACTTTGGTGGTGATGTGAAAGATGGCCTTTTAAATGTGAGATTAGAAGCAAGAATGTTATAGGAAAAGCAATTATGATGACAGTGTGACTGGGAGAGAAAAAGGATAGTCTAGAGATATTTAAGATATAGAATTGACAGGATTAAGTCAGTGAGTAAATATGGCAGTAAGCTATAGTGAGACCTCAAGGATAACTGACAAGTATCTGCTTTATTCAATCAAATGATTACTGGAATGATTCACTAAGAGAGGCAGTATATGGTAGTGATTAAGAGCATATACTAAAGTCCTAGAACTTCTACTTACCTATTGAGTTAAATTTTTTGTTTATCTTTAAGAGAGATTTTGTTGCTGTAGGGTGCATGTGCTCACCATAGAGACAGAGAGACAGTGAGAAATTACAACCCAAAAGGGATGACCACACCACAGTCTCTTCTCCATCCTCCTCTCAGGATTTTGGGCACACACACACATGCACCTGGCATGAATTTTAAGCTGCCAGGTCCAGGACTCGAAATGCGGTCAACTGTGTGGGAGCCCAGCGACATAACCATTTTGCCATCTGCTGATCTCAAATTTTGGATGTAATTATTTTTAAGAGACCTGTGGGATTTCCAAGGGAAGATCCTCCATGGGAATGTAAATCTGGTGCTCAGGTGGGCAGTGTACACCATAGGTATAGGTGGTTGATATTCCATGTATCCCATGGATCAATTTTTTCTTCCAGAAAGAAAAAATAGTGATGACTAGACAGGTGTTTAGCCTATGAGATTTTTGTTTCTGTGTGGTTTATTTAGTAGAAAAATATTGAGCTGAACAGATTAAAAGCAGTGAACATGCACATTATCATTTATCCATGATCTACTCCCCTCATTACTTTTAGTGAGGATATATTACATATTTCTTTTGACTGCATCATAATTTTAGAAAACTCAGGATAAACAGCTGTCTTTTTTATTTATTGCTCTGCTTTCTTTTGATTGCTTTTACTCTAGCATCAACTTGCATGTTATTTTAATCAACTTCTCTCAGAACATTGGTGATTCTGCAGCCCTGTTAGAATACATCTTTAAGCCTGTTTCAAAGGGCATATGGTATTAGATGAGGATGATGTAGCATGTTTGGAGGATGCCTTGATTTCTATCCTGCTGAATCCCTCACACATGTTTGAAGCAATTATTATCCTCTTTGCTATCTCCTCTAACTTGTTAGATCACTGTTTGGGGGTGTCACAGAATGTTGGCAAGACCCCAGTGTGAAACACAGTGTGAAATCCATGTGGTTAAACTTCTCTGAATTTATGCGTCAATCAAAGCAAAATAGCTTTAAAAAGTAGATAATTTTCAAAATAAAGTTCAGGATTCTATAATAGTACATAGAACTCTTTAGGTTATTTAATATATATATATATTCAATTCAGAGACTCCTACACAGGAGAAAGCGGGCAGTAGAGTAGTATTCCGATTTGTTAGTATCCTAGCTGGTAACATTACAAATAGAGAAGCATTTTTTATTATAGTGTATATGCTTCCCAAATGCCATGAGACAGAGTACTGGTGGTGGGTGTACAAAAAGGTGTGTCGTTTTTCAAGGAGAATTCAGGTAACTTACAAACTATACAGACTATTTTATTTACTGAAAATAATAGTTTATGAATTTTTAAACAGTGTATATTTTAAACTATGTATTTCTGATATATAAAGGGTCTTCTAAAAGTACATGGAAAGCATATATTATGAAAAAGCAATGCATGGATGTTACATTTGTGTATGAAAATAAACTTGTACTTTAATTCCATTTGTCTACTAATGTTTTGAAGCCCCCTTGTACTTTGCAATTTTCATTAAACATAATTAATATTTTAATATGAGTGTCCATCCAGTGAGGCTTTTAGATTTTTATTATAGCTCAAACAAAACATGATTTTATTTATTCTGTTCATCAGAGTGAAATATGTATAATGATGTCAGCATGAATTCTTTAGTGTCCCTTTCTCTATTGTAAGGCAGTCCTAAATCGTTATCCCTAGGAAAATTCTTTATTGCATGTTGCCTATTTTTATTCTTAGAGCTTCTACATGGTCAAAGTGTTATATTGTTTTTTTCTTTATTTATTAACAAAAAAACATCCTTTTATATGTGACTTTTTTAACAACATCCATACTTAAATTGATATTTGCCCAAATATTACCTTTCTTTAGAGGATTTAATAACTTAGTATAATATGTTATATTAATGACATTTTTTTTCTTTTTCTGTTATTAATGAATTAAAAAAAAACTTGATTAGAGGGAGACAGAGAAAGAGAAAGGGAAAGTGAGAAAGCAAGCCCTCCAGGTTTGGGACTTGAACCATGGTCAGCCACGTGAGAATCCAGCGCCCTTAGCCACTACACCACCCGCCAGCCCCTTATTAATGAAATTTTTGATGGCCATATATATAAACGATTTAAAGGGCCATGATGAAGCTTCTTAGATACCCAAGAAAATTAACCAACCATATAAAGAAAGAAACATAGGATTGTGGTGAGCCTCTTGCTTTATAGAATGATGCCCAATCTTCCTCCGACAGAAAACTCTTTATCTAATTTTAAGTATGCAAATATTGGACTTCAGGACTTTGTCAGCTCACCTTCTTCAATGCTCATTGGAAGAATAACTTCCTAACTCATTAGACAATTCCCAAATTACTGAAGGTTAGCCTCATAGATTACATTTGTGATAGCCTGTTAGGTGGCATAGGTGACTAAATTTCATGTCCAGAGAGGCTATACAAACAATTCTTTCATTGTACATTGTTGTGAGGTTTTCTAACATTTATTACCAAAACACATCAGGTTACAGTTGACTTTCCTCCTCAGGGCTGTCTTTTTCAGAAACTCTGCTTCCGTGTATTGACACGAGGATATTTGTGAAAGGGCCTTCATCGATGTCTGACACAGGTGAATTGAAGAATAATGTAGTAGCTACAAAAAACTGTGTTTACTCTTCTTAAGCCAATCATTTCCTTTTGCAGTATTTCCAATGAAACTGATTTTTTATTTTTTACTTTTTAGCAGCTTCTTTTTTGATGGAGCTGTGATTTGCAATAATCTTGTCATGCCAAGCTCAAAATACTACTAAATGAAGACATTTGTAGAAAGGAATGATTGTAAATTGCATGCAAATTTCAACTCGGCTGGAATTAATCAATATGGAAACAGAACTTGGACTTTCTTGATATAATGATACTGAAACTAATCCCATGGAGTTCTATTTCCATGGGAATTAGGCATTTATTTTTATTTAAATCTCTCTCTCTCTTTTGTTTTTTCCTTGCTCTCTCTTTGTTTTTTCCTTGAAGACAAAGTCCTCTTTTTGAGTCTTTCAATAATAACTTCTTTGGGGATAGAATGATGCTATAAAAGAAACAGGAGTAAAACCAAGCATCTGACTGGGGATATCTGGCATTTTCTATTTAATTTACTGTGCTTGTTTAATGAATCTTTTCCTCAATTTTTCTCACTTAAATTTTTCATAGAAAATGCTAAGACTTATGTGATAATAGGTGCAACCTTTATTATATATTAAATATGCAACACTGGTCTCTAAATGTGATATTCTCTTGTTTTACAAATTTCTTCAGGTGGTCTTGGCGCATCCTTAATTGAGCTTTTTGTATATTCATAAAATTAGTTTCTTTGATTCACAGGATTAGACTTAGTTCCTTTTATACTTGTACTTGGCTGTTAGAACTCTGTTAGTCATAGCTTACTTGTTCTCTTACCTTTTCATCAAGCTGTTTAGGTCAAGAATTCTCAGAAAGAAGGTCTTATCATTGGCATGTTTCGTATCACCAATGCATAAGTGTTATATCTATAAATCCTCAGAGCCTGACAACTTACTTCCCAACCTCTTTGGAGTTCTTTAAGAGTCCCTTTATTTATAGCCCAGTTTAAGCCCCAGTGGGTAACGCTCTATAAACCTGCAGTGACATCCAGTGGCCTCGTGGTGTAATTTTTTACAAAATTTTCTGAAGGCGTTTACGGGAGCACTATTGCCTGTCAAAGAAAAATACTGCTGGAATTATCAAAGGGGTCCTCTTCAATGCATTACCTTACAAATAGTTGCTGACACACCTTCTCATAGGATTACCAAGAGAATGATTGCTCATTTCTTGGCTTTTGAATGGAGGAATAGCAATCTCTGATGAGGTCAATTTCAGTTATCCCAAGATCAGATATAAAATTAAGAATAATTTTTTTGAGATGAATATGTTTAGTTAAAAAAATCTGCAATATATACTTTCCTATTCTTGATCTTTTCTGGAGAAGGTTTAAGAAATAAAGGAGAATCTTTAGTTTGTGCTCCTGATTGTGAAATTAAAAATTCTGTTGTTCTTCTTTCTTAGTTCTTGTGCTATCAGATTGTTTTTTTGTTTTTGGAGAGTCTTCCTCTCTATTAACCCTTGAATTTTCTCAAACATCTAAGATTACTCCTATAAATCAAAATCAAGTAACTCTCAGCATGATTACTGCCTTTGAATTGTATTATTATTATTAATATTTTTGAGAGATTTTTTTTGCTATAGGGCACATGTACTTGCCAGACAAACAGAGAGTCAGAGAGGTAGAAAGCAAGAAATATCCCCCCTGGGGGGATGGTCATGCCGGAATTCCTTCTCCTCCATTCTCTTCTTGGGATTTTGGACATGCATGCACACTTGCCCAACATGAGTTTCTCGGGACTCGATCACGATCAGCCTCATGGGAATCCAGTGCTTTGACCACCACACCACCTGCCTGCCCCTGAATTGTATTATTAAAGGAATTAGCATTTTTATAAAAACATATGTCATTGTAAAGTATTTATATGGTGGAAAAGGCACAAATAAATGTAGCACATAAGTTTAAATCTACTGTTTTCACAGAAATAACCAATATTATTGTTTGGTGAGCCTCTTTCCAAATAGCCATCTATGCATATGTTTCAATAGAAAGATAAGTAGTTTGGAAGTTAATAAATAATTTATAGCATTGAATTAAACTACATTGATAACTGCTATGTTTACTTGGTTTCTAATTATCACGAAAACATTGCACTGGCTAGAGAGAAGGCTGGGGTAGGAGTTTGTTTGCCTTTTTTTTCAGAGATTCTGGGACCTCTCCTGTAGCCTAGTGGTTAAGAGAGTTGATCCCACGTGGTCGACCACGTGGTCGACCACAGTTCAAATTCTGTTCCCCATGGCTTAATAAATACACTGGGCACATTTGTACATGCCCCAAATCCCAACAGGATAGAAAAATAGAAGAGATACCAATGTGACCAAGCACTATTATGGGTTGCTTTCTCCCTCCCTCTCTCTTTTACTGTGTCTCTGTCTGGCAAGCACATACATCCTCTGGCAACTCAAAAGAGAGACAGAGACAGAGACAAGGAGACAGACAGACTACTCTGCTTCTATCATGACAGTCAGACTGCATTGTCTTAAGAAGATGGAGTTAGGGAGAGGATCAATAAAGAACTATCTGCTCTAGCTGCCAGCTACAGGACTTGTCTAGATAAGTTACCTGAGGCTGGAATTGATCAGCATAGTTTATACATTAACATAGTCAGGATAAGATGTTCTAGAACCCAGAGATATAATAGGAGTGAAGTCTAGCACATAGAAACTAAGTAAATAGGATGTTCCAGATTGTTGTGAGGCACATTCATTTTCAGTGTTAGATTCAAAACCAGGAAGAGTGGGGGATCTTTAGATATCTTTCATAAAGGCTAATGAATCAGGAATTCAACATTTAGATTTTACTCTGTCATATCTGCTCCTCACACACTTCTCAGATATAGAACAAAAGCCATATGACTGTTGGAAAGAGTAAGAAAACCTGTCTGCTCTTCGAGTTGTAAGCAAAGATCAGCTGCTATTAGAAAATGTGTATGAGCTTTCCCTAGCTTTGAAATGAAATGGACAGAAGCCATCCACCGTTGAGAGAGATCATTGTGCCTAGGATTCTGCAGTGATACAAAGCAGAGGCTGTTGCCTATGGCAGAGAAACAGGAAACTTCCTCATGCCCTAGATATTCCACCAATATAAGGCAGAATTTGGCTTCCCGTAGAAGGGATGTGAGAAAAGCAAGAAAACTTATTGAGCTCTTTACCTTGAATGGAATAGGAAGTAGAGATTGCCCACCATTCAAAGAGAGGCAGAAACGCCAAGAAAATCTTATTCTTACAGGTATAGGGCCAGACTGAGATTGGAGCAGCGTAACTGCGGAACTCCTCTTTCCCCAGCAGCCTTGAGCTATAAAAAAGAAACAATAGCTGGGACCAGCAGTTATGTAGTGACTATGTCGCTGGACTCCCATGCAGTCGACAACAGTTCGCATCCCGGACCCAGTGGCTTAAAACTCACGCTGGGCGCGTGTGCATGGGTGCCCAAGATCCCGAGAGGAGAATGGAGGAGAAGGGATTGCGGTGTGGCCATCCCCCCTGGGGGGTGATTTCTCGCTTTCTGTCTCTGTCTGTCTGGCGAGCGCACGCGCCTTATAGAAAAAAAAAAAAAAAAAGAGGAAACAATAGCAATTTATTGGTAGAGGAGTGGCAAGAGCCTGGGAAGAGACCCATACATCCTGCATCCTGCAGTGCTTGTGTACAGATTCTGCTGTAAGTTTAGGTGTACCATGAATATTTAAAAAACAAAACAAAACAAAACAAACTCCTTGATACTTTTCAATAAACAAATTTCTTAGTAGTTTCAGTTTCCAAAAATAAATTATATAGGTAGTGGAGTTCCTATATATATATGTGTGTGTGCGTGTGTGTGTGTGTGTGTGTATATATATATATATATATATATATATATACACACTCCATGTAGTTTTTCCTATTAATATCTTACATTACTATGATAAAGTTGTCTAAACTAGAGAGTCAATATCATTATAATATTAACTAATGATCATGCTTTATACACATTTTTCTTAATTTTTACTTAATACCCTTTCTGTGTTCTAGGATCCTATCTATGTTAGGACATCATATTATGTGTTTAGTCATTATGCTCCCTGTAGACTGTGATAGTTTCTCAGACTTCTTTTCATTTTGATGACCTTGATAGTATTGACGAATGCTTGTCAGGTGTGTATGGAGTGTTCCTTGATGGGTTGTTTCTTTTTAATTTTTTTTTTTTCATGACTAGACTCTTAGTTGGCCTCTGCTTTGACTCTTCTGGAAACTCACAAAGGACTAGGTCATGGCAGTTTATCAAATAACCATTTTTTATCCTGTGGTGCACTGAAACATAATTACAGCAAAAAAAAAAAAAAAAAAAAAAAAAAAAAAAAAAAAAAAAAAAAAAAGAAAAAGAAAGCTCCAACTATTCAAATACTGGTTACAGTCATTCAGTTGTCCAATGCTAACAGCCTGAAGGAAGTACTTAACCATTTTCAGGCAGAAATATATTTATGAGTTTCTTTTACATTCAAAGTCTGGGCTTCGATAAAATATAATATGTCACAAACATTAAAGATAAAAGTGACTATTGTCAAGAGATAAAATAGCCCAAAAACTAGATATACAAACTTTAGATACTTTGAAATAATTATAAATACTACATTTAAAGATCTAATGGAGGACCAACAGTAGTGTGGAGGTTAAAGCACTGGATCCCACATGACTGGCTGCACGGTTCAAGTTCTAGACCTGGAGGCTTGCTTGAAAATCACACTGGGCATGTGTGTGCATGTGCATGCCCAAAATCCTGAGGGGAGATTAGAAGAGAAGGGATTGCTGTGTGTTCACTGCCCCTGAGGGGTTTTCTCTTACCCCTCCCTCACCCCATGAGTGCACGTGCCTTATAACAAAACACACACACACACACACACACACACACACACACAAGCCTAATGGAGAGCCAGGCCATGGCCTGGTGGTTAAGGTGACTGGATCCCACATGACTGGCTTTGTGGTTTGAGTCCTCACACTAATGGCTTGAGAAGCACACTGGCACATATATGTATTTGCCCGAAGTCCCGAATATAGATAGAGATGGAAGAAAAGGGATTGTGGTGTTACCATGCCCCATGTAGTGTGCTTTCTTTCCTTCTCTTTTTTTCTCTCTCTCTCTTCAGCAACCATATATGCCCTTGAACAAATTAAAAAAAAAAAAGTCTAATAGAAAAGGTGGACAATTTGCAAAAATCTGGAGAATTTCAGTGCAGAGATGGAATGCCTAAGAGGCAAATAGAAATGCTGTAAAGGAGAAACACAATGTCATATACCTTTTTTCCTGTGCTTTATCATGACTGTAACGAATCAGTTAATTTTAGGATAGACTAATAGAAATCTTTTGAATTGAAGTGGAACAAAAGAGTGGAAATTTTAAAGAAAGCATTGCTTAGCCCAGCCATGGTGGCATGTGTTGCTATGATGTTGTGCTCTGTCTGCTGGGACCACATGGGAAGCCTGGCTGTCAGTCATGGTCTGACCTAAAGGCTGAACATGGTGGCTTGCATCTGTAATTCCAGTAACTCAGAGAGTTTGAAGAAGGAGGATCTCGAGCTCAGTGTTGACCTGGGAAACATAGTAAGACCCTGACTAAAAAAGAGCGAGCTGTGGTGATGCATGCCTGTAATCCTAGTTGGGAGGTTGAGACAGAAGGATTGTAACATGATGAGATTCTGTCTTAAAAACAACAACAAAGAGCTCAACTTCACTTGTGCAAATAGGAAAGTACCATTGCTTGGAGATGGAGCCTCATGGGATGTTTGTCTTCTGATTTTGAACCAACCTAAATAGGTTAGGTAACTGTAATCCTAGCTAACTGGATGCTGGGGCCAAGGATCATAAGGACGAGGCCCTATAAAAAGACCTGTCTCTCTCTCTTTCTTCCAAGAGTCCTCTCTTCTTGTCCTCCTCTCTCCTTCCCTCCTTTTCTGTTCCCTGCCCTCTTATACACACCACACACACACACACACACACACACACACACACAAAATCCTCAAAAACATTGCTGTGGAAGATGAACAGTCTAATGTATCTGAAGAGAGAAAATGGGGCAGAAGAAACATTAAAGAAAGAATGGCCAAAATTTCCCAAAATGGGAGACAACCAAAGATCTAGTAAAGATATATACAAAGTAAAACACAGTTATACACATTAAAGTCAAACTGCTAAAAAACAAATATAAAGAGGAAATCCTGAAAATAGAGAAACAAAATGCATTACATCGAGAAGTACTTAACTAAAAAGTTCAGCAGACTTTATGTCTAGAATTATGTAAGCCAGAAGACAGTGGAGTAATACCTTTAAAGAACCAAAAAGAAACAAATATCTTCAACCTAAAATTCTGTATCTACTAAAAATATCTTTCATAAAGGAAGGCAGGCCCAGCCACTGTGGTGCAGCAAAAACATAAGTATCCTATAAGACTGGAAGCCATCAGGCCAACTGTAAGGTTGGATCCCTGGGTTGACCTGAAAACATGCTGGTTAAGTGCATGGGCACCCAGGACCCTAAGGAGCTGGAGGGAAAGGGGATTGCAGTATGACGAGCTCTGTGTGTGTGTGTGTGTGTGTGTGTGTGTGTGTGTGTCTCATGCACATGCTTTCTATCATTTAAAAAGAAAAATAAAAAGGAAATTAGCATTAAGGCTTTGTCAGAAGAACACACACCAAGAGAATTCATTGCTAGCAGTCCATTCCTACAAGAAATGTCAAAGGAAACTCTCAGGCACTAGGAATATGCCATTCTGTAGAACATTTGGTTCTATACAAACAAACAAAGTACACCAAAGTGAAAAGTGTGGATAAGTAAAAAAAAATTTCTCTTTTAATCTTTTAAAAGAGACTAAAGTTAAGAATTGACAAAATTCCCATGAACTAAGAATGCTTTTTGATTTTTTAAGGGTTGTAAATAAACTTAAAAAAAATGAAATATGCAATAGGCTAGGAAGCCTAAATTATTTACTGTTTGGTCCTGGTTTAAAGCAAAAATAACTGTATTGTCAGGTTTGTAACAAACGTCAAAGTAAAATTTTGGCATCAGTAGCACAAAGGATGAGGAGATAATGGAACTGGGTATGCTATTGTAAAGTGTCTATACTATATGTGAAATGGTATAATAAAATTTCAAAGAGACTATGATAATTTAAAAATGTATATTGTGATGTAAAATATAGTTAACAAACCAATAGAAGAAATAGAATGGAATAATAAAAATGCACAACTAGTATGAAAGGCAAATTTAAACAGGAACAACGACAGCAACAAAAAGACTGCCAGATTGTAAATTTTTTAAGAACTATGATGATGCATATATACCCATTTTTAGCAAAAATTGCAGTACATATAAATGGTTAATGGAAAAGCAGAGATTATAAAATTGGATAGAAAGCAAACTCTATTTATGTGCTATCTCCAATAAAAAGACATAACATGTTAAATAAAAAGATATAACTATATTAAAAGTAAATGATGGAACCAGTCTGTGACTTAGTGGTTAAGGCAGCCAGATCCCACATGACTAACTGCTTGGTTTGAGTCCTTGACCCAGTGGCTTGAAAAAAAACACCATACGTGTGTGCATGTATGCCAAAAATCTTGGGAGCAGAGGGATTGTGGGGTGGCTGTCCCTCCTAGGGGATACTTTACCACTTTCTGTCTTTCTCATTTTGTCCCTCTGGCGAACACACACACACCCTATAACAAATTTAAGAAACTAAACTAAAGGATGGAAAACAATATATCATACAAGCTCTATTCAAAAAGAAAATTGAAGTATGTGTATTAATATCACACAAAGTAGACTTCAGAGCAAGCAGTATAATCAAGGAAAAAGTATAGTATCACACACCACATAGTGATAAAGGAGTCAGTTTATCAAGAAAGCAAGAATGTATCAAGAAAAAAGTCTGAATACCTAATAACAGAGGCTCAGAATACATAAGCAAAAACTGATAGAACTTCAAAAAAAAATAGACAAATCCATCAATATGGTTGGGTGTCTCAATGCTTTTATTGAAGAGTGTATACAAATTAGTTAGGAATCAGAAGAGTTTAATAACACTACTCAGTTGACATAGAGTAGTCTCCCCAACAACAGAATACAGGTTTTTCTTTTTTCCCCCAAGGGCTTATGGAGTGAATATTCATCAATTGAGTCATATATTCATGGACTTACAAGTCATATATTTTGAGCAATAAAATGAATTTCAATAACATAAACACTGAAATGATGAAAATTATGTTCACTGACCACAACACACGTAGATTAGAACTTAGTAACAGTAAGATACCAGGAATATCCCCCAAAATTTGGAAATTAAAAAACATATTTCATATAACCTATAGACCAAGAAGAAATAAAAAATATAATTTGATATTATTATCTAAATGCCTCTTATTTCTAGGCTCTAAAAAATTATAGAGAGGTATGTACCTTATACTACACATACATATAAGTGATGATGACATTGACTTGTGATCTAGAATAGTATACAATATAATTTAAGTATATATATATATATATATATATATATATATATACACACATACATATGTATACATATTTTTAATGTAGCTTAAGTATTTGGCTTAAGGGCATACTCAGTCACATGACTTGTTTAGATAATGTGATTTCTCTGTCTGTTTTTTAATTTGCTAGAGGGCATGTGTGCTTACTGGAGAGAGACAGGAGGGAGGGGGAGGGTAAGTGATAAAGCATGCCTCAGGGGGACTAGCATGCTGTAAGCAAGCCCATCTCCTCTATTCTTCTCTTGAGATTTTACATACTTGGAATGTTCCTCAAGCCATTGGGTCTGGAACTTGAATCATGTAGTCAGCCATGTGTGATCCAGCTGCCTCAACCACCATGCCACTGTGGGTGGCCTTAGAAATGTGATTTCTAAATACTCTGAGCTTAGCATTGAATCAGGCTGAAAAAATACAGTTGGAATCTTCTGCTATATTAAGAAAATTACAGAATTTCCATGAATCCAGTGTTTAACTTTTCAGTAGAGTACTGCTGGACTGTTGGATGTTTTATGATTGAACTGGTCAATTTTGTAGTGTGAATGGTGGCCCTTGAGATCTGTGACCCATCAGTCTGTCAACAAACTTTTACCTCATGCTCTCTGAGCAAGAGGCCTTTCCTCATGGTGGTTTCAAAACAGTGCTAATATTTTTAGTTTCCTGAGTAAGAAGCATTATAACATGGTTACATAAAGAAGTGCAACCTGGTAATAATCAAGGAAAACACAAATTGGAAAGTTAAACTTTGCTTTTAAAGAAGCAGGGGCCAACTGGTGGCATGGTGTTTAAGGGAGCTGGATCCCACATGGCCAACTGCCCAATTCAAGTTGCAAACCTGGCAGCTTGAAAAACACACTTGCAGCTTGTGTGTGCATGTCCAAAATTCCAAAAGGAGAAATGGAGAAGATTGTATTTGGCCAGGAGATTGCTTTCTCACAAACTTCCCTTCTCTTTCTTTCTGGGGAGCTCATGTACCCTCTAGCAAATTAGAAAGGAAGGAAGGAAGGAAGGAAGGAAGGAAGGAAGGAAGGAAGGAAGGAAGGAAGGAAGGAAGGAAGGAAGGAGAAAGATAGAAGAAAGAAAGAAAAGAAAAATTGTCATATATTTTGGAAGACCAACATGTTTAAAAATAGCAGTAAGGTTCTTAATATGTATTTAAATCAGAATCTTGGAAAGTTTTAGTTTATAGAAACTTCTATGAGACTTTATGTGACATGTATGATTTAATAATGAACAATATAAAGTCCTTTGTGGGATGAGCTCTTTTCCTTTTTTTTTTTTGTCCTCCTGGAAATATATATTTTGAGCCCATAATCATGGCCATGATGTTTTTACCCTAAATATTCAATTATAATTTCCTTCTTATTGAGTTAAACCATTATTACAAGGTATTCTGTAGTAGGTTTTTTGTTTGTTTGTTTCTTGTATATTTCTTTTTTGGTAGTTTGAAGACCTACTAAATTGATAGAGATTTCAGTAACCCTAGAAAAATATTTTTTTATTTTTGAGGTAGAGGGGTGCCAGAGACTACATGCACTCTCCAGGGAGAGACACAGAGTGGGAGAGGAGAAAGCACCCTACATGGGGAAAGGTCACACAGAAATCCCGTCTTTCATCCTTTTCTCCTTTTGGGTATGCACACATATGCACCCCATGTGCTTCTCAAGCTGCCAGGTTTGGGACTGGAATCCCATGGTCAGCCATGTGGAATCTGGCTACCTCAACCACCAGTCCATGGAGTCGGCCCAAGATTTTAATTATTACACATGTTCTTAGATGTCCTTGACAGACTTATGTTAGTTACCTGAGATTAATATAAAACTGTGGAGCCCTAGCTTAGGATTTAATTTCATGATTTGTTGCATAGAGCATATGTGGTCAGCTTGTTCATAAACATTTTTTAAATAAGACTTTTTAAAAAAATCCATACTAGGGACCAGCAGCTGGTGTAATGGCTATGTCACTGTACTCCCATGTACTCAACCGCAGTTCGAGTCCCAGACCCAGTGGCTTAAACTCACGCCAGGCTCACGTGCGTGTGTGCCCAAGATCCAAGTGGAGAATGGAGGAGAAAGGATTGCGGCATCGCCATCTCTCCAGGAGCTGATTTCTTGCTTTCTGTCTGTCTCTGTCTTTCTGGTGAGCATACGCGCCCTGTAGCTAAAACCTCTCCAAAAAAATAAAATATATATCCATAATAATGTGTGTGCATGAAGGGGAGAGAAAAAAAGAGAAATAAAGAAAAAAAGAGGAAGTCCCTTCAGTAAGATCTCTTCATACTAAAATCCCCTTTCCTCGTGTCCTCCAGAATCTTGGGCATTCTGCAGGGGATTCAAACCTTTCAGTATGTAGCTTCCAACACTGCAGTTCAGTATACTACCGGCTGTGCTATTGACTGGGCCAAGGCATTTGTTTATTTATTTTAAAATATTCCTGGAGAGAATACTTCAGAATTTTTGGAGTACTGCTACTGAGCATATGACAAATGATTATTAGTCCTTCTTAAAATGTTATACTACCACCATACTACCACCCAAAGTCCTATTCATTTTCTTAGCCTTGGAAAGACTTTACAGTCATCACTTTAATGCTATGATTTTAATATTTTAAAATTAAGAGTGCCATATAGCTATTGAATGCAGAGATTTCATGAAATATATTCAATGAGAACTGGAAGTAATTTACCATAGCTAGTGTTCATTTAAATATCTACCAATGCAGTATATAAAATTCTCTTCACAGTAAGTGTTAAGGGATATAATTTTTGCTTTTGATTATATCCTTGGTAATTATTTCCTCTTAGCATTTCTGGCTAAATTAGGGTTGATAAATCCTAGGTAGTGATACTATATATACGTACGTGGGTTACTTAACAAAACTTTATTTGCTGCTTAATTTTCTAGCATTGCATCATTCACTATATTGCCTCAAGATCCAAATACAATTGCAGTAATATTTGCTAAAACTTGGAAACTATAAAAACCCCTCATTTTGCTGGCAGACAGGAGAGGGGAGGGACTTTCAAATAAAAGAGCTTTCTATTTAAACAAAACAAAACAAAACTTTTATCCGCAGTCTCTCAAAAGCTAGTTTGATGGCTAAATACAACTTTCAAATTTTTATATCCTTTTCCATTTCTTTTTTGATGGTAGGGTAAGTGAATAGGCATCGAAGATCACAGACATTTCTATTAAAAGGTCCAGGCTCTTTGTTTAAGATCAGATTTACTAGGGACAATTATTTTATAACCTTTTTTATTTAATTCCCTCACTAGCACATTGAATAGACTGAAATGGCTGCGGGGGGGGGGGGGGGGATTAAATAATATTTCTCTGTCCTTTTTGGTTTTGGTAAATTCACTGAACAGTAGATGGAAATTTCAGCCTTGTAGGGTTCACTGCTAAGCACTCTACTTATATGTGCCTATCTCACAGAGAAAGGCTCTGTATGGGTAAATTGAGTTAAAACAGGTAACTGAGCATCTCTCAAAACTTATGTTTTCTTTAAAGTGGAAAGCCAGTGCAGCATTGTTTCCAGAGTGTCAGATTGTGTACTATGTCCCAACTCCTAGGCATGGATTAGTCAGAGATTTCCGGCAAGCGGGAATAAGGGATGTGTCTTAACAGAAGTGAATCCTTTCCTCCCTATGCGTTGCCCACCTGTCTTTTACCCTTTGCAGTTCTATTCTGAGAGGAATATGAGGAACAGCCCTGAGGATGGGGGCCACTGCTGCCTGATTGTTGCCATTAACCAGCTTCATGGCTTTTGTGGGAGCCTCCTTTTCATTAGTATTTGCAACATGTTCACCAGCAAAATGATTATGTTAGGCAGAGACATCACATCACTTACATTTCATAGCTCAGTGCAATTTTCATAAACTGCGAGGCAACATCCAAAAAAACATGACTCAGAATTAGAGTTTCAGAAGATTATTATATAGACATTATTTCCCTCAGGTCACGGGCTTTAGTCAAATTTGGAGGAGAATGAAATTGCCAACAGTGAAAAGCAGACAGAAAGGTATGAGTTCATGAGCAGAGAAATAACATTTTCATTTGTTCCTTCCCCATGGGAAAGATTCAGCATTCCGGTAAATGGAGACGGTTATAAGAAATGAATTTTTGTCAGCAGGGATGTGATTTTAAGGCTCACTTATCCATTGGCAATCTAGATTTCTAACCCCAGGAATCTAGGAAATTGCTACAGAATGTAGTCTTTATTATAAACAAGTTTTTTTTTTTTTTTTTGGTAGTTTTTTCACCCCTTCTTTTCTTGGTCAGAGATTTTTAAGACAGAGGAGTATATTTCTTTTTGTATTTCAGGGGTCAGGTGGCTGCAGACTTTCTCCATCTGCCCTAAGTTTCTCTGGGTTGCTGTTGCTTTGTGATGGAAACCCATTTTCCCCCCTACCAAGTTCCCCCACTTTCCTTTGCCTTTCTTAACCCTCAGTTCAGCTAGCAACAATGTTAACAGGATTGGAAGCCTCAAATGCTTCCATCACCAAGGAGTGATGGATCCCTGGCCTCTGTCTCTGCTCCCCTGCGTTAAGTGGATGCCTCTGTGGTGCTGCTGCTTCTCTCTTCTCAGTCCTTTTGTGTCTGTGGTCGACCTGAGAGAGCAAGGCAGGAAAAATGGCTCGCCAGGTAGTTCTCATTTTACCAGGTATAAAGAGAAAGGATTTGCAAGGTCTCTGTGAGGTAATCTCAGACAACCTTCTCCATAATTAAAGAATGTTCTTCTGTAGGAAATTTTATTTTCCTTCTTCAATTTCATCTGATGCTTCTCAGCCCATTACTCATTCAAATTCTAGGCAGAAGTCTTCCTGCTAGCTGTAGTACATTCTTGAGAGCAAGAGATATTTCATATAACCTAAACCCTTCATTTCTAGAGATGCAGATTGATTCTGTAACATTAATCTCACCTTTGTATTTTTTTCAATTTTTAATAAGTTTAAAATATGTATATCTAATGCCTTTATCCCCTGTGCATTTTTGCCTATTTTAATATCTCCCAATACCAGAAACTATTTGCTTGGCTGTATTCTTATTAGACAGTGTTATTGCCTGCCAAAATTACTGAGAGCAAATTGCATTGGTGTTATTATTATTATGATAATTATAAAACATAATGATTATAGTTGATTAATAAATGAGAATTGATGGCTCTCAGTTCATTGGGTTTGGCCTGTTAAATTCATCATGACCCATGAGATTTTCTCCAAACCTCCAAGGATCCTGAAAGAAATAGAGAAAAGGGATGTTGGAGTAAGGAGGAATATCTATTTTGCTTCATAGTATATCTATCACACCCTCACTGCGCCCCCCCCCCCCCCATGTGTAGTGTGATCGTGTGATCAAAGAATTCACTGACTTATCTAGCCAGGGTGCTGGAATATTCTGATATTCTGTGGAGTTTCAGTTTTTTACTGACTTTTTCTTAAAATGTGTGATCATTTATTTTTGGGCATTTGGGGACCTTCCGTTTAAGAGTGTTGAGTGAAAGTGTTGTATTCCATTTTCTGCAATGGTCCATTCTTGGCATTTTATGGACTTCTTCTTAGCATCAATTAGAACACAGAAATAGCACCTGGGATATTTATAAAACGAAACCATGTACTTCTTTTTGCATGTCACTCATTGTTAATTTCAACAAGCTTTTTTCTAGTATTTTCATTATGAAGTAGTATTATTGACTGACTCATGAAGAAACTGATAATCTGGAAGGTACTCAGATTCCAATATTCAACTGTTTGAACTTTTCTGGATTCCATGTACGATGGAGCAGGAGTAAAGAATCCCACGGACTGATGGCTTTTGCAGATAGTCTTATCCCCATAATGAGGATTCATTAGAATTACTGGCTAGAATAAGATTGTGTTTTATTAGTTCCCAATGAAAGATGAAATGTTTTAAGCATAGTAATTCCTAGCACAAATAAGAAAGCTATAGATGTTGTCAAGTAATAATAGTATTATAAGAAATTATCTAAACAGTTACCTGAAAATTACTCAGCCATAGCTTTAAAATCTCACTGTATAATCTCTGGAACTAGAGATAGGATACTTCAGCTCTACTTGTTTTTTTTTTTTTTTTTTTAAGAATTATTTATTTGAGAGTAGCAGATGGCATAATGGTTATATCACTGGACTCCCATAAAGACAACCACGGTTCGAGTCTTTGACCCAGTGGCGCATGTGAGTATGTGCCTAAAATACTGAGAGAAGAATAGAAGAGAGGGGATGGTGGTGTGGCCATCCCCACTGGGGAGTGATTTCTTGTTTTCTGTCTCTCTGTCTCTCCAATGAGCACACATGCCCTATAGCAAAAGTCTCTCTTTAAAAAAGAACTATTTACTTAATTTTATTTATTATTATTATTGTTCAGTTTGACCAGAGAGAGAGAGAGAAAGACAAGGGAGAGTGAGAAAGTAAGCTGCCAGGTATAGGTCTCAAACCACGGTTGGCCATGTGGGAGTCTAGCACCTTAACCACCACACCACCCGCCTGCCTCACCTGCATTTTTTAAAAGTTTATTCATTTATTTCTCCTATGAGCAAGTGAGGCAGAGAGACAAGGAGAGAGAGAAAGAGACAGAGAACACATCCCCAGTAGGGTCTTGATATTCAGTTCATGAAGCACTCAGCCAGCCCTGCATCATGAGCACTTGTGTGCTCAGCATACTTAGGGGAAGTATCTAAAATCAAACTTGGAGCTTTCCTGTGTGGGTCAACCACACAGAGCAATGAATTTTACCACTGTGCCAGTGTCTGGCCCCTTAAGTCTTCGTCTTTGATACTTAACTCAAGCGCTCTTTGCATTAGAGAAATTGCTCAGCTTTTTTGGTGTTTGGTTTCTTATGTAAAAATGGCAGTAATTTTGCCTGTCCAAACTACTATTACTGTTTTTCTCAGTAATGTTTGTGTGAATAAAGTGTTATTATAGAATTTGAACTTCAAGAATAATTAACCCATTTTGCTTATACATACTATTTTATAATACTTAAGTCTTCTTGGTTAAGAAGATAATGCAGCAAAATATTAACTGGAATGAACTGTGGTTAATTTAAATTTGTATCATTCTGAAAAACTTGTTCCAGTATGCTTATTCTTGAAAATCTTTTCTATTATGTAGTCATTGTATTTTTTTACTTAGAGAACATGGTCTAGCAAATATAATTGAATTTTTCTCTGATGATGGATTGTCTTGCATGGCCTTGGGGCCATGATACTAGAGTGCATTTCTTCCTGAACCAAGAAGCAGATTTAAAAATGAATCTCTTAGGAGAAGTTAGGTAGTAATTGCTCTGTTCTCATGCCATATCTTGGAAGTTGCTTTGCTTTGTTTTGTTTTTTAACTTCCTCCATGAGTAAGAGAAACAGAAAAAGAGAGTGGTGTATCTCTAGCATGGTCTTGACACTGCAGTCCACCCTCAACTTCAGACAGCCCCAGACCATGAACAGACATGTGCTTGGTATATTTAGGGAGATCTCTAGTCCTTTCCATGTGGATCAGCCTCTCCAGAACCCTTCCTACATGGATAAGCCTCTCAGAACATCATGTTTTACTGTTGTACTACCGTCCAGTTCCAGTAATAAGTAAATATCTTTCTCTTATTCTTTCTTTTTAAAGACATGGCCTTGCCATGTTGCAATCCTCCTCCTCCACCTTCTCAGCGGGGACTATAGGAATGTGCCACCAGACCTGATTCTTCCTTCTTCAGGGTCTCAGTATATTGCCGCAGTAAGCCTGAAGCTCATGATCCTCTTCCTTGGGATTATGGGTGCATGCCAAAGTTCGAGGCCATTAGGTTGGACGAGAAATTGAACCTGGGCCTCCCATGTGACTCTGACACTGTGGCTCGGCTAGTATATTTTTTATATCAATTGTATTCTCATTGTTTTACCACTTTCTTCATGAAAGGGAAATGAAAAGTACATTAGCCACACTTAGAAAAATTATCAGTATTATTTTGTGTAACAAGTGCAAAATATCATCATTACATTGACATCTTTGCAGAAGACATAACTAGTCTACATGGCCTAATTTGATTAAACTCTGAGCTTTGCCTCTAGTTTTGTTGAAATTTAAAAGGATTCATTCCCTCTGTCAGTAAGTTTTTATTTATTTTGCCCATGAAAGAGAGGTAGTGGGGAGAGATAGAGATAATGAGAGTCAGAGAGACAGATGAGAAAAAGCACTCCTCCCAGCATGGCCCTCATGCATCGGTCACCCCCACGTTAGCTAGCCAGGATCACAGGCACACTACTTCACCGAGTGTGTATGCAGGTAGACCTCAGAATATTAACCCAGAACGTTGTTGGGTATGTCATGGCAAATTTTTGCATGGAAGAACAAGAAGAGTGATATAGGAGGCATTTCACTCCCTGACCCCAAAATAAATTACAAAGCTTTGATAATCAAAACAGCATTATATTGGAACAAAAACACACATGTGGACCAATAGAACAGAATAGAGACCTCAGAAATAAATTTTAAAACATACAGCAACTGATCTTTGACAAAGGGCACCAGTCAATCCAGTGGTAAAAAGAAAACCTCTTTAGCAAACGGTGCTGGAAAAACTAGGTATCCAACTGTAGAAAGATAAATCTGGACACTTATCTCTCACCATTAACAAAAATTAACTCAAAGTGGATCAAAGATCTAAACCTAAGACCTCAAATTATAAAACTGCTGGAAAAACACTGGGGAAACTCTGGGAGACACAGGAGTAGGCAAAAACTTCTTACATAAGACCCACAAAGCTTAGCCAATAATCCCAAAAATAGACAAGAGGGATTACTTCAGATTAAGAAGTCTTTGCACAGAGACCAGCAGATGGCATACTGGTTACACCGCTGGACTCCCACATAGCCGACTGAGGTTCAGGTCCCAGACCTGGTGTCATGAAACTCACACCAGGCACATGTGCGTGTGTACCCAAAACCCCAAGAGGAAAATGGAGGAGAAGAGACTGTGGTGTGGCCATCCCCTTTTGGGGGTGATTTTTCACTTTTCATCTCTCTGTCTTTCTCTGTCTCTTCAGTGAGCGCATGTACCCTATAGCAAAAATCTCTTTAAAAAGAAGTTTTTGCACAGAAAAACAATACAAAACACGGTAGTTAGTGTGAATCAACAACTCTTGGAATGGGAGAATATTTTTGTAAGTTAGGCCTAAGGTAAGGGAATACACAGGGAACTCAAGCGGCTTACCTGAAAAAAAAAAAAAGATCAACTCAGTTAAAAGATTAGTAAAGGAGCTGTACAAACAACTTTCTAAGGAAGACATGAACAGCTGAAAAGCATATGAAAAAAATGCTCAACATTCTTCATCATAATGGAGATGCTAATCGAAACCACAATGAGATACCACCAAACCCTAGTCAGAATGGCTAAAATTAGAAAAACAAAAAATAAATGCTGGCAAGGCTGTTGTGAAAAGGGAACTCTCGGTACACTGTTGAAGGAAATGTAAATTAGTCCGGCCACAGTGGAGAACAATATGGAGATTCCTCAAAGATCTACAAATAGAGCTACCATATGATCTAACAGCTCCACTCCTGGATATCTACCCAAATGATAGGAAAACACTCAGTCAGAAAAGTGCTTGCACATCTATGCTTATTGTGGCATTGTTCACAATCACTGAAACATGGAACCAACTGAGATGTCCATGAACAAATAAATGGATTGAAAAGTATGGCACATATACTCTGTGGAATACTATTCAACCATAAAAAACAAGACCCTGGCATTTGATAGAAAGTGGACTAATATGGAAAATTTTCTGCTGAGTGAAACAAGCCAGGGTATGAGAGACAATGTATGTCTCCACTAAATATATATTGACTATCTGCACTCTATGGTGGAAACTGAAAATTAGTGTACATAGAAGTATGAAAGATGGTTATGGATACTGGAGACAGCGTGGGAAGTGGGTGGGAGAAGAGGGAGAGTGAGAGGAAGAGAATTAAGGAGAAAAATAGAGAGGCAGGACATTTATGGGATACAGAAATGGATGATTATCTGTTGATGATAGCATGTATTCAACTGGACTGGTATGAAGTATATTTATGTTGGGTAAATTTACAAGTCATAGTGTGATGTATTGTGATTGAATTATACAGTAAATTAAAAATTGAAAAAGCCATAAAACTGAAGAAAAAAAGAGAAAAATAGGAAAAATACATCATGACTTTCCCAACAACCCAATAGTTCAGTATCATGGAGCATTGCATTATCAATGCACCACTGTGGTGGCCAAGTTTTTAGCTTTTATAAATTATAATAATCCTGATCTCAGCTAGCAGTTTTTAAGGTTTGCTAGGCACTGTTTAAAGCATATTTTGGGTGAAATTTTTATTGTTTTTCACAACCACTCTTTCAAGGAGGTACTATTATTGTCCCTTTTTTTCCAAGAAGAAAACTAAGATTTAGACAGATTAAGAAACCTGTCTTGCCATATAGCTGGTAGTTGGCTGATCCAGAATTTGAATGTACCTGTGCTTATAACCATCACCTCAAAGGTAAATATGTGTGGTGGTTGTAGAAGGAAGGGATCCAAATTTACTTATTTTTGCTATGGGTCTTGTGTGGTGTTTGTTTACACTTTCGTTTCTGTTACCTCATTTGGCTTGAAAATAATTCTACCAGGTAAATTTCATTATTCACATTTTACAAATGAGGAAGTCAAGTGTCAGAAAAGGTGAAACTTTTATAGCCAAGATTATGAAGCTAATGAAAAGTGATAGAGTGGAGATTTAAACCTAACAATCAAATTCAGGTCTGGCCAGAAGGTATCATAAAAGGAACATTTTCTCCAAGAAAAGTCGTTTTTAAAGTGTATGAGATCTGAGCTTCCTGTGTACCACCCTTTTTGATTTAAATATATTTGTTGTCCATTGGGACATCAGAACAAATTGTGAAACATCCACTTTCTTTTTTTTTTTTTTTTTTTTTTTTTAATGGATGAGTAGTATTCCACAGAGTATAAGTGCCATTCTGTTTCAATCTATTTATCTCTTCATGGACATTTGGGTTGGTTCCATGTCTTAGCAATTGTGATCAATGCCATAATAAAGAGGAATGATCTCATTTTTCTCTGTTGTCAGAGTTTCTTCAAGTCATGTTTAATACACATTAGCTCTTCTTCCTGTTTGTAGTTTGTTGTTGAGTAGTTGACCTTCCACAATTAACATCATTCTTATTTTCATTGTCATTTTTCGAAAATTAATTTTCCTTTGAGTTTTGTACTCCTAAAATTATGTCCTTCAGCCCCTTCATTTGTGATTATTCCCTGTGGTATCAATAGCTACTTTTCCTGTGTCCTGGCAACCTTTCTTTCTTTCTTTCTTTCTTTTTTCTTTTTTCTTTTTCTTTTTTTTTTTTTTTAAGGTTTTTGCCACAGAGTACATGCACTCACTGGAGGGAGACAAAGAGAGGGAAAGTGAGAAATCACCCCGCAAGGGGATAGCCACACTGCATTCCCTTCTTCAGTCTTCTCTTGAGATTTCAGGCATGCATGCATATGTGCCTGCATGGATTTTAAGCCAACAGCTCTGGGACTCAAACTGTGGTTGGCCACATGGAAGTACATTGTCTTATCCACCCACACCACTTCATTTTAAGAAAAATGAATGCCAGCATCACTTGGATACCAATTAAAAATAAATCTATCTTTTTTGAGTGGAATTGGTCTTTAAACCTCTCAAAACAGAGAGAGTTGATTCTCTTGGCTACTTTTGTCATCACTGACATCATCTAGAAATTTCTCTTCCAATATAATGGGATTCTAGTAGAAAGTTGTGTTTTTCTCCTATTGCAGTAAGAATAGCCAGTTTTCACATAGCCATATGTTACTATAGACATAGAATGGACTATTAGTAGGTCCTTCAAAGTCTCAGTGAATCTCCATTGTTGTATGACAATCTTCTGGATGACTTTTGGAATGCCTTGGCACAATGGGGCAGCACCTAAGCCCACTATGACTCATGGAGAAGTTCAAGTCTGCATGTTGTTTATGACTGTGTTTTTATGGCCTCGGCCTCCCCACCGTCTCACTTTCCTGGCTAGTCTTCTCCTCTGTTTACCTTGGCCCCACCTTTGGCTCAGCTGGACACCCCGGCCTTCACCAGAGTCATTTGGAATGCAAGCCCATCAAACCAGCTTTTCATTTCCCTGTGGCATTTTATGGCTCTGAGAGAATTGGAACTGAAGCCTGGGTGGGTGGCTAATGGTCGGTTATGCCCAGTCAAGTTTGGACAAGTGGAGAAAAAGCATGAGTTTGTGTGTCTGCATGTATTTCACATTCTCATAGACATATGTGAGTTCAAATAAATGTAAATCTATTCCTCCTTGATTTTAGTGGTTAATTACTCATGCCCTGAAGAATGAATTTTGGTTACCCATGGGGCAAAGGGAGGTTCTTCAGGAACAGCTGTGATTTCCCAGAGATGCTAAGTTGTGCTTTTCTTTCCCTGTATTTTTAACACCTGCACCTCATAGCTTTCCTGAGCACTGCCAATGGTGTCACCTGCTAACTTGGCAAATGGGAGAAACTCTCAAAACCACGTCTGCTTTCCCGAGTCTATGTGGATTATTTTTATCACATGTTGATTTGGAAGATACTTTCTGCAAATCTCTAGCATGCATTTTCACACCTCTGGTGAAGCGTAGTGAATGAGGCTTACATACCCAATTTGGGAAGTTGTATTTCCCCAGAAGTGGGAGTGAGAGACAGAAATTTAGCAGGACAGGGGCTTTTTCTTGTAAAACTTGATCATTAACTTTAATAATAAAAAAAAATGTGGTCTAGAGGGAATTATAGGATCCTGAGAACATCCCTTCCTAGCTTGCTACAAGGCTTGGTATAACCTTCTTTGCAAATTCTGGGATTAATTCTTTGGCATGCAAGAAGATTATTTCAGGGCATTTTATCTCCTCCTCTTAGACTCTTTCAGATCTAGCTGGGATGCTCAGCATAAACCTTTTCTATAATTCCCATGGGCTGCAACTCTGAGGCTTGGGTGATGGACAGAGGAGCTCAAATGCCAGAATAAAGGATGCTGTTAACAGAAAAGAGTAGGAGTCATCTTTGCAAAATGCTGCACAAAGAAGACTTTCTTTGCTCCTCCTGGTCCATGTGGTAAGCATAGAAATAGTTTATTGTGAAAGTCTTTCAGCCACAGGTCTTTTCTAAGGCATAATTTTACCCTCCAGGGAAACCAAAATAAATACCAGCCTAATAAACTTCAGATAAAAAAAAAAAGTTATCCTATTGCATTTTTGTAAGAAAGAAAAATATGAGAGGTCGACATGTGTTCTTATTCTGCTTTGATTTACTTCCCAAACTGTTCTGTCCCAGTTCAATCTTGAAAATACTTTATCATTTTAAAAAGAATGAATGTAGTACAAAATTCATTCTCTCACAAGAGAAGGTGGGGGAATGAATTTTGATGGTTAATGTTGGAATTTTCTTAAAATAAAACACACATATATTCACATGTACTTGGTTTGTTCCTGGAGGTTAATGATAGATGTCGTTTCTGTATTCCTGCAAAGGAAGTCTTCCATCCAGACTTCCTTCATTTGGTTTTAATTATGGCCATGGTCTGCCTGGCCCTCTTACTAACTCCCTTCTGCCCTTTCCTTTGCTTTTATGCCAATACCTTGATCCCTTCTTATGTGCAGCTCTCTCTCTATCCTTTGGCTTCTCTTCTCCCTGCCCAGTCTGGACCAGGTGTGTGAACTGCAGCCTGCATTCTGCCATCTCTTCACTGGACAGGCCTGTCACTGTCCAGGTCTGAGATAGCTCATGGTCTGACTTCTCCTGTTTCTCACTGCTTTTTCTCATTCTACCTAAGTAATTACAATCTTCTCCACTTACTTAAATGTGACCAGTCCCCCATTATGTTCATATTTTAAAATTTATTATTAGATGAAGATGGGAAAAATAATTTAATGAACATTCATATACCCACCACCAAGTTTGAAAAATACAGCATTTCTAGTAGCTTTTAAGCCCCCATTATAATTCTGATCCATGGTCTGCACACAAAACCTAAGGGTAATAACCACAATTCTGAATTTGGTGTTTAGTCTATAACTTTCTTCATATATTTTCCTCATGTGTAAATCAATAAGTAATATATGGTATATTTATATTTTGAAAACGTGCATCTTATTATTTATGTATTTTTATAACTTAGTTGAATGGAGGAGTCCAACCCAGTGGGGCTCCAGGACCCGTCTGAGCCCTTTGATCTTTGAGCATCGCTTCCGGTTGGTTCAGTATGCTGGCAAGGCCACTACTGTACGCCCCCCGACCCTGGAACAAGCTTGGATCAATTAGCATATTGGCAAGGCCGTTTGCTATCCGCTCCGGGACTGTAGTAGCGGTGCTGGGAAGTGACCCCCCTCTGACTCCCGGATATATTACTATAAAAGAATTAATATAGTTTTCTCATACATCTTTGTAGTAAGATTTCCCCAAAATCCTCCGACCGCTCCCTTTACTCTAATCACTTACTGTTAATTACAGCGCTTCATTGGACACAACAAAGGGTGTGCTAAAGTTCTTCTTGATCTCCGGAAGGCCTTCCTTTCAAAACACATTTAAACTTAAAAATCATCTCTTACGCAGAAACTGACCCAGGACACCCCCGCCTCACTGTAGTTTATGTTCTGACAAAGTACATGATGGTGGCAACACAAGCACAATACAATGCCTAGGTGTGCCACAAAGTTTTTCGTTAACTCATTAGTTACTTCACCATCAGTTGAAAAGCCTGTGTCCCCGCCCTCATCAAGTGGACACTAACTTCACCCTTTCAGGATAGGTAAATATATTAGGATTCCTTTAAATAAACTTTAGATCTCTATAAAATTATATAAATATCATTCTTTATTGAGATTTATAAGAACTAATGTCTGTACTTGAGATTTTCCTTTATAGAATCACAACCAGTAACTGCAAGATTGCTGCCGCCAAGTACTGGCTGATAATTAACTCTGCCTGCTGGAGCTGTTCTCCAAAACTACACTCCCAGAACAGAAGTTCCCAAAAGCTTGCTTACATCAATCAAATAATTGTTGAATTGTATCGATGATTAATAGTCCTGCCCTTTATCAAACCCTGAATAGAACCTTTGATCTCTATTGTTAAAACTTTATGAATTGATAATTAGAACATGTAGCCCCTCTCCCATTCACTTGCATGTATCACATTTTCAATAAAAAGGCACGATGATTCCTAGCAGTTGTCACTCCTCAGAGAGCGATCTCTGGGAAGTGTCCGGCTGAGAGGATGTGCATGAAAAGGCACCGAGACCTCGGTCTTCCTTTCCTTCGCTGCCTCCGTCGAGTCAACCCACCCCCGCCGAGGCTGGCCCCCGGCAGGTTGGCGCCCAACGTGGGGCCCCCGGCAGTTGAAATAGTTTATTTTGGAATAGGTTTTATTTGTTATGAAATAGTTTATTTATTATGTCTTTGAGGTTAATTCAGTTGCTGTTTTTTGCACTTTCACTGCTGTATAGTATTCTGCTTTAAGCCTGTGCCATCATTTGTCCTGTTTCTGAGCAGTTACATTATTTTCAGGTTTTTTTTCTTTTTTTTTTTTTTTGGAAACAATGCTTCTGTGAACATTCTTGCACAGATCTCTTTGGACACATGTCTAATTATTATTTCAGCAAATTGTATCCAAGCAATTAGTGCTTTGCATGATTGATAGAAGGCTGTTGAAAAGGTCCTTATCTTCAAGCTGTGCATTCTAAAGAGGCACATGGTCAAATTCTGTTGCAGAAGTTGTCTCACCTGTCTTCTTGACTCTCATTGCACTCTCCTTTGTCATTTTTTATAGCTTTGCTCAAGTTAACTTCTTAAACACAGTTTTAATCATCACTGTTATGCTTGAAAACATTCAATGACTCCCTATTGCTTTTGTGATAAAGTTAATACTCCTCAGCTTGCCATTTAAGAACCACCCTAGCCTAACCTTTTTCGGTCTCATCTCCTAATTACATCTCACCCATGCCAGAGTCATTTCCTTTTTATGTCTTTCGTTCAGGTTTCTTTACTCTTAGCTGCTTTTTCTCTTTTGAATTTTATCTAGAATGTTGAAATTTTGCTCAGTTTTCGAGATCCAAATGAAATGCTTTTTTATTCATCTGTATCTTAGACTCTTTGTCTAATTTTAATTTTATACTGCAGTTAGTTGGGTGTACATTTGTTTAACTGACTAGGAGCATCACATGGTAATTGCCTCAAATACATCGGGACTTCATTAATTAAAATACTAATAAAAATTGAATTGTGGGGGTCATTTGATTCTCATATTTGCTGTTAAAAGTCTCTAATGATACAACAAAGGGAGGAGGGAGTAGAAAGAGCAAATAATTTAATTTTCTATTGCAGTTTTCAAATGTTGCTTGCTCTCAAAGTGCTTGTGGTTTACTAACTAGGTAGCCAATCTAAATTGGGACCCTCAGAACATCAAAGTGGAGGCAGGTTGAGAAGAGAACTAACTTTAGTAAGAAAAACAGATTCTTTATTTTAAAAAGACGATGATGATGTATTCTCACTTCAGCAGGCTCTAACTAAAGCATACATAAGCCAGCCCATTCCTGTCTGTTGGTCAGCTCCTTTTATCTGTTGGGGTGCTGGTATAGGTTGGTGGCCTGGCACTAAGTATACCCTTCTACTTATCTTCTGTCCCCAGGGTAGAAGGCAGATTGTAGCTGCTTATGAATAAAGGGGAGGCTGAGTCCACTGTGTCCGCGTTTCCATTTAGAAGGAAATGGGAGAAATGAGGCCAGTGGTTTGATAAATTATATCAAAAATAGTCCCTTCATGCTAATGGAGTGTAAAGAAACTGATGTACTGAAGATGATCTATAATATTTCATATTTCTCTGAGGAGAAAAATGATAAACCTGATGATGTGTGATTTATTCATGTTTCTTCAGATGAAGAAAAAAATCCTCGAGTCAACTGCCTGTTTCTCACTCTCAGAAGCTGGCATGTGGATTTTACACTGGGATTGGAGGCTGGGCTTGTTTAGAGAAATGCCTAGAGAGACTTTGATTAATCACCAGACCTTTGGCAGTTGGTTGAGAGAGGGTAATTACGCCAGCATTGCTGCTATTTTATCATCACTATTTTATGGCTCTACACCACCAGGTGACAAATGTGTTAATTATTACATTTCTTACCCAGGACCTCTCTTTGCTGTCCCCTCCTCTCATGGTTTTGGCCCTTAGCCTTTCCCTGCAGCTCAGCCCTGGACAGCAGTAACTTCTGCAATCAAAGAACTGTTCTCTGGAAGCCATGCTGAGAGGGACATGGTTATCAGCCCTGCTGTGTGCAGACTCAAACCACAGGGGATCTGGTTAATTCCCTTTCCTCTTCCTTCTGCCCATCACCCTTTGGGTCAAGTGCTGCTCAGAGCCAGAAGCTCCACTTGCTTCTTTAATAACTGAAAATGGCACCCCTGGACTGGGCCATTTCACTCTAAATAGTCCCTTGGAGGAGGTTAGATACCCAGGTTGTCTTAGGCAAAGAGATTTAGCAGGTAAAATGGTCCTTTTTCTTTTCTTTTTCTTGTTTCCTTATCTTGCTTGCTTTTTCTTTTCACTAATTCTTTTTTATTTTTTGGTTTGTTTGTTACCCCTTTCCTTTCTGACCATTACCCATAGTACAATTCCTGTGTCATCCCTATCAGGCCATTTCCTTCCTGGACTCTATAACCTTTCCCCTCAGGAAATTATACCTGCCATGTATAATTTCTCAAGAACCTTGTTAATACATTTGCTTGTTTTACTTTTGTGACTATGGTAGCAAGTACTACTATATAGTTAAGACTGTACAAGATAAATAATTAGCTCTAATAAGACTTTTGGAGACCCATTATAAAGGCCCTAATAGGATACCATTCATGGATGTGGTAGAGATTTGGGGGTGGGGAGGAAGAAGGTCTCCTGGGAAGTGTCAGGACATGCTTTGTAAGTGGTCATTTTCTCTACATTCAGGCAAATCAGCCATATGGACTGGTCAGTGAGATTACAGCTACCTCTCTACCTAGGTCCTTTATCTTGTCTGAAATTGTATATTCAGCCGTCTTAAATATGCTGGAATTTCATTTCCAAAGACCACAGTGGTGGTTTCAGGGAAACATTTCATTGTACAAAGTAAATTTCAGGTTTATCTAATAGTTTAGAAATGTTGAAGATGTATTGGAATATGACTTCTAGGGACTCTTAATTCCCCTTTCTTGGGACTCTATTATATTTCCCATCTACTTCTTATAAGAATAACTATTTAAACACCTCCAAAATATTCTATCTTGAAAAAACTTTATTTTCTTAAAAAAATATATAAGTGTGTATGTGTGTATGTGTGTGTGTGTATATATATATGTGTGTGTGTGTGTGTATATACACATATATATACACATATACACACACACACATACACACATACACATAAACCAGTTTGGTTGGTTTCCCCCTGTCTATTCTGGGTTGATGCTGAGGTTCTTACAACAAACAATAGATTAATAAGAGAAGAGGATCCAAATTTATTTAATCAGTTTTAGGTGATAAAGAGCCTTCGTAATGAAATGAAAACTTGACGAATGGTAATTTTATGCAAGGTTTCATGAAGAGTGGACAGCCATGGAGAAATCTGATAAAACAAAAGGTAGTTAGATGTAATCGTGATAACTGGTGGATCCTAGCAAGACCTGCTTGTTTAGAGTCTTCTCTCCAAATCTTTTCCTTTAGGTATAGAGAGAGCACATTTCACAGGAGCATTTTATCACCTGCTTCAGGGGAGTATTAGAAAGTCCTTCCTGAATTTTATGACTGGCTTCATGGAAGAAAGATAGTGGGGAAGGTTACAGACTTAGCCTCCTTTTGCTGTTTTCAGTATGTCAAGTGACGTATTTTGGGGTGGTGTGTCCTTAACACCATTAGTTTTAATACAGAGGGTTTACTCTCTTGAGATCTATATACCAAATTTCAAGTGCTAGATTTTATTCAGGTAGTTTAACTGCTCTGTGCCATAATTTCCTTATTAGGAAGGAGTGGTGGCATTACTGTTAAATAATGAAAGTCTAAATACTGTTTTTGCATCAAGTACCATTTAACTTACATTGTACCTGAGTTACTGTTGTAGGGATAATATTATAAAAGTCTTCAGTTTGGTTAATCATTTTCTCAATTACCTTCTTCTGTTGTTTTTTATAGTCAGGCCATTCTTAGGATTGTACATGGTAGGAAAAGTACCACAGAACAATATTATACAAGCATTATCTGCTGCTACCACAACCTGCTGACTTGCGCAGCTGGAGAACCCCCCACAAATCTAGCATTGATTTGTGTGAAGTATTCTCATTAATTAATCACAGGGTATGGGAATTTTCCTCTAATTCTTCCCTAGCCAGAATAGCTTGGGGCCAAAGAAAGCTTCACAAACATGCCTAACACCATTTTATAATAGCTGAAAGAACTGAAATTTAAAGAGGGAAGTTTAATTGAATATAGGACTCAGTAGGTGTGCTTGACAGAGAAGTGTCTATTATAGTTTGGCCAATAAGGAGGGGTTATAGAGGGAAATTCAGATGAATCAGGTTTTCTTTAAAAGGAGTCCCATGAATTGGCATCTCAGCATTTCCTTTTCTTCTGATACATGGGCATACTGCAGATTTATTTTTCAGTCAACAACTTTTCATTTATTCCTAAAAAAAGGTGAGTAGTCACAGAGTGTAGACAGTAACCTCAAACTAGCTATAAAAAAGGCAAATACCATGGGTGGAAGGCAGAGCCTGTGCAGAGAGTTCCATACCTTCTCCCCCCTCCGGAAGGAGCATATCTTCTGATTCTCCATGTTTTCTGGAACTGGCTAAGCTTTTATTTATTGGTTGTCTCTCTCTCTCTCCAGAATGTAAGGACATGATTAGTTGATCATCTTCTTCCTTGTATTCTCAGTTTTTAGAACAAGATCTGATACATCATTTTATGACCAATATGGGTGTTTTGAAATAAATGAAACAAAGGACCTTAACATTAATTCTCTTCTAGACTGTATTTGAAAGTTTGGCCTTCTTCAGCTCTCTTTTTTGCTCTACAGACAGTTAAAACCAAAGAATAAGAAACTCCCTCTTACTAATCTAGTGACTATAGACAAGAAGCATCCAGGATATCCTTTGTCTTTCAGAAGTTAGAAGTGTTCCCTAGGGGAAACCAAGCCATGGAAATGTTTGGTTTGTGTTTTTACAATATTAAATATTCCTTTATTTGGTTGAACTGGATGTGTATACAGATTTCAGTATTTTCTTTCTGTCAAGCCTGTATTTTGGCACAGCCCAAAATAAGAAGAGTTGATTGATAATGCACTATGAGAAGTCTTATATCATTCTTGGAATGTGTCATCACTGGGGGCATAGAGTGCTTACACACAGTTCTACTGAACCTAGTAACAGTGTTAGATTGAGGAATCTAGACTTAAGAGTTTGTTAAGGAAAAGCTATTGTATAAAGTATTGAAATGTGGAATCAGATGAGGCACAATAGTAAAATGAGACTCTTGGTGAGGCTGATTCAGATTGGCAATTCCAGGTTTGCATCAGACATCTTCCTGAGTATGCCAGGCACATACGTGCTAATGATTTGGGGCTTGCATAACTGTGGGTGGATTGGAGCAGAACCCTGTTGGGGTGCTATTTGTCTCTCCAGCTCTCTTGCCTCACAGAAAATAAAAATGAACAAACTTAAAGAAAACATATTGAGGGGCCAGCAGATGGCATGGTGATTAAGGTTCTGAAATCCCAGATGACCAACTACAGTTCAAGTTCTGGATTTGGTGGCTTGAAAATCACACTGGGCATGTGTGTATGCATGCTCCAAATCCCAGGAGATGGAGGAGAAAGGATTGTGGTATGGCCATTCCTCCTGGGGTGTGCTTTCTCACTTTCTCTCTGTCTCTCTCTGGTGAGTACAAGTGCCCTATGGCAAAATCTTAAAAAAGAAAAAGGATTGAAATTTTACATTAAAGAAACCCAAATCTACTGTTTTGGGAAATGAGAATTTCTGAAGAAATATGGTCCATTTCAAATGGGATAATTACAGGAAATATTTTAGTATGGATTGTGGCTTACCTATCAGAATGAAATTTTGACATTGATGATGACAAAATTTTCTTTCCAAAATTCCAGTATTTTCTTTCCAGAATCTACTATACGTTGGTTCAATCTCCTTGGTGTGGGCCTTATTTTTGAAATATATTATCTATATAGCTATATGTAATGGGATTATATTTTAGGGAGATTTGAGAGTGATGTCTAAAAATAAAAACAACCCTCAAAAAGTTATCAAATGCTAGGGTCTCTTTGTTTGTTTGTTTGTTTGTTTTGTTTTGTTTGTTTGTTTTTATGGCTGAATACTATTCCGTAGTGTATATATGCCACACTTTTTAGATCCATTCATCTGTTTGTGGACAGTTGGGTTGGTTCCATGTGTTATATCACAGTAAACATGGACATTCAATATTTTTCCAACTGAGTGCATTTCTATCCTTTGGATAGATACCTAAGAGTGGAATGACTGTAACTTTTTTATCTTAACATAATAATCACTGCTATAAGAATACTCGTGTTGGTTAAAGAAACATTGATCACTTTCTGCTTAATATAAAATATCTATATCTATATATCTTATATGGAAATAAACTAAGGGTAATTACCTATTAATTAATTTATGCTGGCCTCTGGTTGAAATGTTTACATCAATTCTTCTGCTAAAGTTTTCTAAGTACATGTTATAGAATGGATTATGCTTGAATATTCATTTAACTGCCTTTTTTCTTCTTTGCTCAAAGCAATCTTATAAAAAAATTAGACTAAAGCAGTCATTTCTACTTGATTTTCCATAAGGCATGCTTGTTATTACCTGTGGCATTAAATTCACCTGAACTTATTCATCAAATTAGTGGTTTCTTAGACTTTATAACTTTCTTTCTTTCTTTTTTTTTTTGGAGAGGTTTTTGCTATAGGGCGCGTGTGCTCGCCAGACAGAGAGAGACATAGAGACAGAAAGCGAGAAATCACCCCCAAGAGAGGATGGTCACGCCGCAATCCCTTCTCCTCCATTCTTCCCTTGGGATCTTGGGCACGCACACACACGCGCCCAGCGTGAGTTTTAAGCCACCGGGTCCGGGACGCGAACCGCGGTCGACTACGTGGGAGTCCAGCGACATAACCATTACGCTAACTGCTGGTTCCCAGACTTTATAACTTTCAAAAATCTCTTCTGATATCAGATATCTAAAAATCAATATGTTCAATAATGTGAGGAATAAAACAAATTTTCAGGAATACACAGCTGGCCTTGTTTTGGAATCTCACCAAGAAAGGGAAGTTGTGCTTGTGCCAGGTATCTGAAAGACATTCTTGTAATATTAATGAAGATCAGCCATGTTGGGCCATCATTGCTCCTGCCAGAATGACTGTCCCAATTATTCAGCAAAAGGAAGGATTTAAAGCCTTGAGCATGTAGTAATTCATTTGATAAAATTCAGATTCTTGATAAATCATATTAAAACACCAGAAGTTAATTAACAGGTGATAAACTTTGCATTTACTTACTTATCCTATCACATTAATTAATCATGATAATACACTGACAATTATTAAGTGTCTATTATGTGCCAGAAGCACTTGTTAAGTGCTTCTATATAGAGAGGAATGTTTGTCAGTGGGGGTAGTACCTTCCCTCTACAGGGAAACATGTACACTTTTGTTTTATTGAAGGTGAGATTTTATGATTCCACAGTTCCTACTTGAGTAAGATCTAGACTTAGAATGCCAAGCTTTTCTACAAAAGAGGGTCTTAGAGGAGGATGAGATGACAGTTGGGAAGTGCCAAGAGGTTATAAGGTAGACAGTGTCTGAGATTTGGAATGGTGTACAAAAGTAGGTGAGATTCCCTATGGTGTGTAAATAATTATAGAAAACTAGTCAAGATGACATATGCTGAGGATTAAATGGAGAGGTCATCTCAATCATTGGAAGTGGAAATTAGTTGTTGCCTTTGAGTCCCTCTGAAATAACAAGCACATCAGGTAAGAGTTTTTTTTAAAAAAAAATGCTAGAGTATATGGTATATATACTATGAGTTTGGAGAATGACAGGGAAGGGCCCTGCATCCTTTTTAGCTTTCTTAAACACCTGACATGAGATTAACTCTCACCATCCTGTAACATGAGTTGTGTGCCTTGGGAGTTTCCTTTAATGACTATTTTCCTAAAAGTCTACATACGTTTTTCTCTTTGTATATAGGAATGAAAATGTTTTTGACTAAGAGAATTTTGACTAAGCCAAAGTATTACAGAAAATGTATAAATTATGCCAAGGAATTCCAGAATCATTCAGTATTAGTGATAACCCGATGAAAAGAAAGACCATCAATAGTGTGTTCCAAAAGCAATGTCTGTATTGCAGAAAGGAAGCTAACTGCACAGGCCTGTCTTTCATTTCTCAGGATAGTGTACCTCTAAGTGACCCTACCAGTTATAATTAAATTATAATAAAGCAAAATGATCAAACCTGAAAGAGCGACAGCCTGTGGCCAACAAAACTTGGTAAATACAAAATTGGAGAAAGAAGACAGGAAACACCAGAGAACAGCAGGGACTGTGACTATTTGCAGTTATTCGTAAGCCAGGCTACCTTCCATGACATTGAATTGTGGCCAACCATTGGTTTGTTGATTGCTACAGAAAGAAATTATTCTTGTGTAATAATAAAAATAATTCCTGTTTCCATAACTCTTAAGTTGTTACTAAGAAAGATAGTCAAATATACATTTCAAGAGTTAACAGTCATTTTGATGGAATTTGATGTGTAAGGCTTAGAGCCAGAATAATGCCTGAGTTGCCATTTTCAGAATAATAAACATAGCTATGTGAAAGTTATAAAGTATTGTCTACCTGAGTCTCAGTTTCTTTATCTGTGAAATAGGTACAAACAGAGCTGTAAAATGCTGAATGAGACAATATACACAAGGTGATGGGCACTTAACAGTTGTTCACCTCTCTGGAGCATGCTAAGAGCTTCTTTTATTTATTTCTTAAATGTTGAGGGAGAGAGAAAGAATTCTGACAGGTAAATCATCTGAGCTATCAGGTTTTTTTTTTGTTTTGTTTTGTTTTTTATCTCAGCCTCACTCTTAGCTACAATAACTGATGTTAACCACTTGTTACCCATTTAGTGAAGTCATCTTCTAAAGAGCAGTGTGGATAGCAGAAAGATGTTATTTGGCTCTTTTCCAATACTGATGTGGTTGCAGGTGGAACATGTTAAGGAAGGATAGTAATTGGAATTGCTTATGGCATGTGCTTACTATCCTTCAAAATGTTAACATAATAACATTTAGGTTGCTTCTGAGCACAACAGACTCCAGAGCAAAATGTTACGGCCCAGATAAAAATCGCAGTAAGAATATTGCTCTTCTACCTTGATAGCCTTTTCTACTATCATTTCCTTTTGCACTTTCTTCCTGAGGCCTTAGCCAAAGATAAGTTGATTGGTATTTAATCCAGTTAAAATATTTGCTATGTAATGCCTTGAAGACTTTATTTAACCAAGGTAGATGTTTGAATGGAACAGGTAATACTATACATTAAGGAATAAAGATTTGTTTTCCTTCAAATATGATAATTAGTATAAAACTGTCTTTTCCCTGCCAGTTGGCTCGTCTCATTTCTTAGCAGCTGTTTTAAATTCCTTAATTGTCTGTTGCTTACTCAGCTATCATTTCACAAATTTTCTCACTGATATATTTTTGCTGAGCTAAACTCTGAGAGTGGGGGTGTTCATCTCACAGATTGGGTTGAACTGAGCTGAGTTCTAGTTATCCTATTTCAGTAACAGAATTAGCTATCATTAGACAATGTATTATCATGAGGTGATATTTCCCTACATTTCATTGGAGTTGATTACTATAGAAATGAACATCAGTTGGAGCTTCAGGTTGTCAATTGAATTTTTCCTGAGTTTTGAATTCCGTTTAACACCACGTACACTGTTTTTATGCTTCTAAAGGAATAGGAGTATAGTGTAAGATTTGCAGTGTATACTCGTACACTCTCATTGCCTATAATTTTGTTCAGAATAAAGAAAGTGAGCATCTAAAACAGTATTTTCCTACCTTTATAGTTAACCATTTCACAGTTTGTTCAATCTATCATATTTTGTTAAAATACAATAGAATTTTAACATTGTTTTACTGTAAAATACTAGAGGTAATAGATACTTTTGAGATTAAATGGTCTAATTTTCCAAAAGCATCAAAACATTTTGCTCAAATACTAAGCTTAATAACAGTGTCTTATTGAAGTTTTATTGATTTTTATTTCATATACTGTGTCCTTTTATAGCATAGTGCATACTATATAAAAGGGTATTTTAAAAAGCTTATGGAAAATTAAAGTTTGAATTTATTTAAATGTAAAATTTTTAAAAAATCTATGTATAGTTTATTCTCCATGAACTTTTTGAAGATCTCCTAACAACATGTTTGCATAATATGGTCCAGTGCTTTTTAATGATGTGAAAACTGGTAGTACAACCCAAGTTTCTCTTATACATAATATTAACACCTTTCCTATCCTATTTCATAGTCATGCATTTCAAGAATTTGTACTATATCATTTAGAGTGACCTGCTTTATCATTTTTTTCTTGACTCATAGGATAGTCATAAGACAATAGATCTGTTCAAATTTTTCTGATAAATATGTTTTTGTCCTGGATTTTAAAAACTAACTGTACTGTGGATTTAGGGAGATAATTTAATTTTGTTGAGTTTTGGGTTACTCTCAACATAAACATGGGGCCAGTAATACAGTCCTTATAGTGATTCAGAGAAGATTGGATGAAGTAATGATGAAAGTACCCTATTACAGTTTATAGTAGGTACTAAAATATGTATACTTTCCTTTCCTTCTGTAAGGAAAAGATAGTTTCTTTTATTAATTGATTGTACTGTTCCATCAAAGATAAAAAAATCTATCTCATAAAATTTCTTAGAAAATGCTTGGATTTAATATGGGTCTTCTAATTCTGACAAATAGAATATTGACTTTTAGTTTGTTGCTGTTAATTTACCAAATGAAGTGGAAGTTTTATGTTACTTCCTTTAAGTCACTTCTGATATATCTAACCAAGCAAAGTCTAGTTAATAGCAGTTTACTAATTGCAAAGCTCTACTAATTTAATAGAGATGTAGAAAGTGATAAGCTGTGAGGAGACCATGGCACTTTAAATAAGAGAATAGGATAAAAGCTGGCATCTTCATGCCTGCAAGGGTGAACTGAGACTGTAGAAGACTACAATGCTAATTACCTTTTTGTATGTTTAAACTCTGACTTCTCACTTGTCAGTAGAAGACATGGGAAAATCCTTACTGGTCTGAACATGTCATGTTGCAATGAACTCACAACTAAAGTCATAAGGAAATGCTGAAGACACTGCTACCACTGAGATTGCTGCTATTTCAAATGGAATATGGGCAGATGGAATTCTAATTTAGGGAGCACATTGGCATGGAAGAGTAATCAGGGTATTAAGGGGATGCGCCTTACATTCCTTATCATCTTCTGTGTGAGTTCTTGCCATGAGCAAAAAGCAAGCAAAACTTGAACCCTAGAAAAACAACCATTAGCTAGATATTAGTGACAATCAGAGAAAGCCAGTATGTGCAGAGAGTAGAAAGATGAAAGCCAATGGTGATAATGTAATTGACCCAGTAGGATTCTCTTAGTCCATAATGTAATCATAGATGGCATTCCACTCCTTTTATCTTCCATCTGGACCAAGTCTGACTATTTCTAAAGCTGTTGTTATAATGCCAAATCTGTAATACTTACACAGTGATGGCAGCCTACCTTGACAAGGTCAAAAACCTACAGAACCCCTAGCCTTTCTTGTTTGCTTGGCATTATCTAAAAATATATATGCACACTTTATCAGACATCATGAAGAGAAGACACTGCTTTTGAGGACACAAAAAATGATTGTCATTGAAGTGAAAATGCAGTCAGACTTATATATGAAACCTAGATACTATTTGAAGCTGCATTCTTGCTCTCTGCCAAACACAGTGCTAAATATGTACTGTATTGCATTAAACAGCATTACTGCCTTTGAGATAGCCTCCTCGTTTTACAGTTATGACTCTGTAAGTTTTGAGAGGTAAAGTCACTCACTCAAAGTTACACGGCTCAGAAGCAGTACAACTAAGATGTAAGAACAAGCCATCTGATTTCAGAGCCAAATGAACAGCCTGTTAGGAGGGCAGTTGATTCTTGCAGCAACAAGACAAAAATGCCCTAGAAAGAAGATTGTAAAGAAATGTTAATCCCTGTAGAGGGCACTATTCAGATTAAACTCACCCAACATAATTTTCTAACATGATAAAGCAGGCCTGTGCCAGGCACTGTCTGTTTCAGATAGGTTTGCCTCTGGGGAAGAAAGTGCAGTGAATCGTATAACCTGCTGTCAGGGTTATTTAAATCTCAGACCCAACCTAGAATTTACTTTAATAATCTTTTATTATTTTCCTGTATATTCTTATTATTTCTCCCTTCTCTGAAGAATATTGTTTGGCATAATGAATTCAGTTAGTTCTAGGCTTCCTCATAACTGCATTTAATATTCAAAGCACTTTCTTCTCTTTCGTCCCTTATTTAACAAAATCTGTGATTGTGCTATTCAAAAAATGAGAAAGGAGATCCTTTCTTGTTCGTAGAAAGTGTTGGGGTAGAAAGTATTGGGTGTGAATGTCAGAATAATAGTTTGACCAGCATGCCGCCTCCATTGTCTTTCTTTTCTAAAATCCATTTTTGATTCCTTCTGGACTAATCATGACCCACATATTCATCCAGGAATATTTACCACAGTTAGGGTGATCACATGAGTTCTGGAAAATGGCCACAATGAGGAAGGCAAATGTGTGACCATAAGGGAATGTGATGATGATTTTTAGAGCTTATTACATGTTTTCTATCTCTCCCATCTCAAGCAATGAAGGGTTTTAACTTTGAAGATAACAGTAACTGTCTCCAGTGGGAAAATCCAGTCTATTTTGACCCAAAAGATAATTTAGGATGACTTATGGAACCCGAAGCTAAATGTCAAATGTAATTAAATGTTACTGCTGTATTCTGCCTTAAGAAGAGAGCTACTGCGTTCTAGCAGGGTTTGAGATCAATTTGGATTAACTATTTTGATTCTTTTCCACATTATGTAAGAGGTATTTTATCAGGCAGCACAAAAATTGTCCCTGAGTATGGGAAACTTCACCTTTCAGAAATACCTGTACTGTTTCTTCAGTGTGTCTTTGTACTTGGATTTCTCATTACTTTTTCTTGAAATCTCTTGAGTGTGATCCTGGAAATAGTAGAAATGCTATCTTAACTTATGTCTAGCATTTTTTTTAAGAGGTTTTTTTTTTTTTTTTTTTTTGCAATAGGGCGTTGTGCACTCGCCAGAAAGACGGAGTGGGAAATCACCTCCTGGGAGGATGGCCACGTCGCAATCCCTTCTCCTCCATTCTCCTCTTGGGCATGCACACACATGCGCCCGGCCTGAGTTTAAGCCACCAGGTCCAGGTCCCGAACCGTGGTCGACTACGTAGGAGTCTAGCGACATAGCCATTACACCAACTCCTGGTCCCATGTCTAGCTTTTTTTCTTTGTTGATTTTTGGGAGAGGATTTTGCCATAGGGCACATGCGCTTGCCAGAGAGACAGAAAGTGAGAAATCACCCTCCAGGGTGATTGCCACACGGCAATCCCTTCTCTTCCTTTCTCCTCTGGGGATCTTGGGCATGCACGCACATGCACCCAGCGTGAGTTTAAGTCACTGAGTCCGGGACTCGAACCATGGTCGGCTACATGGGAGTTCAGTGACATAGCCATTACGCTAACTGCTGGTCCCCATGTCTAGTATTTTTAAGAGATTAGTTTTGAAAAAATAAGGACACTTTTTTCTAGGAGGGCCTTCCTCAAAATGATTTAAATTATTGAATGGGAAAAATTCAGTAAGATATAGTTATTAACTTAAGTGCTAACGATTAAGAGAAAGACCTATAATTGATTTTGTCTATGTGGGAAGTTAGAGTAGAGTCTTTAATATTATGACATCTATCCCTGGAAAATAGATTATTTTTCAAGGCATAAACCCAAACTAGAATAGGAGAGAGCCTTTTAATATGAATAAGTAGTCCCCCTAATCCAATGGTGAGTTTACCTTTTAAATTGGAAACAGTAAAAATTAATAACAATAACTATTAATGAAATACAAGTATTGCAATAACAAGATATTGGAATAAAAGTTACATGAATGTGGTCTCTCTCTTAAAATATCTTATTATTCTATAGATCTCAGTAAACCCAGCATATGATTATTTTTCCTTATTAAATTGAGAACTTTACCTTTCACTTAATGTAAACATTTTGCAGATTTTCTTTGACATATCTGAATTGCAAGCATCACTACTTTTGTGTTCTGGGGCTGTTATCAAGTAAATAAGAGTAACTTGAACACAAGCACTTCAGTACGATGACAGTCAATCTGATAATAAAGATGGCTGCTAAGTGACTAATGGACAGGGCAGTGTACCTGTGCTGCATGGGTACACTGGGCAAGGGATGATTCACATTTCTGTGAGATGGAATGGCATGACAGGAGATTTCATTATGTTAATCACAGGCATACAATTTAAAACTTACAGTTGTTTATTTCTGAAATTTTCCATTTAATATTTTCAGACCATGAGTCATCCTGGATAACTGAATCTGCAGAAAGTGAAACTGCAAATGAGGGGACTATTGTATAAATCTACTCCATATGGTAGAAGAAAATGGGAGAATTTTGAAACTTTATCTTTGACCACTAAAACATATTTCAAAGACTTCATCGGTTTCAAGAAAACTTCATTTTCCTATTGCTTTCTTATTTTCTCTCTCAAACTTAAAATACTTTCTGGATAGTCAGTTTTAGAACTCCTACAAGGAAAAGAACATGGTTTTTCTGCCTGTTTACTACTACCAAGTGTGTATATTCCTGCTTTCAGGTGTTACTAACAGTAACATTATCAGGAGAAAGTTTGTAGATTAGATTAAATGAGGTTAGTGTGTCCTTAAAAAACCACAGGTATTAATCAGTAATGAAGGTATGGCAACAGGAATTAATGTTCTGTTTCTTACATCAGTACAGCTTTCCCCACACAAACACTTTTATTTATTTATTTTTTCTATAGGAGGAGGATGTGGAGTGAGAGAAGAGTTCTGATATGTTTTGGGAAAAAGTATCACAGCCTATTAGTTAGAAGCAATGAAATTGAGACAGCTTCAGGGACTCCATTAAGTGTGTGGTGTTTAGGTAGACTATGTCCCTAGGTAAAGTGTGCTGTTGAGGAGGATAGTACACAATGAAATAATTGGGCTTGGGAAATCAACTGGGCTTCAGCAGCCTTATATTGTGTTATGGGAAAGGGGGGAAGAAGATGCTTTGCCTCACTACCTTACTTCTTTTAGCATAAAAGCTAAAATGAATAAAATAGAACGGAATTTCTTACTGAGTAGGTGAGCTGTCAATATATTTTGAATAATAAAAACAATGGACATAATTAAATTTCATCTGCCACAAGATGGATTCAGAGCATGTCACCTTGGAACCACTCGTGCTGTGTTATTCTCTAGGTATCAGGCTATTTGGTTGCAGCAGTGGAATAAAAATAATTCAGATTTGATCAGTAATGGTAGCATCTATGGGGACATGTATTAATGCATTGATGTGTCTGGAATTAGGTTCTTAAATAAAACATCATTCCCATGTATTTATTTTTATTTTAAAGGAATAAATTGAAATTGGCAAACAGTATGAACTAGACTGACTTTTCCCATCGAGATTTACTGATAGGCAAGCTCTTGGCAACATTGATTGAGGCTAGGCTCAATAATTCGGGTACTATTAATGTTTAGCTACCTGTATATCTTTTAAGGTCAGAAAGGAACAGTGATACCAAGTCCAAGGCTTGACTCAGATCATCATTATCATATTCTCTTGAGAAAAAGTTTAAGAAGTTGTCTTCTTCATGCTTGGCATATGAAATAATAGTATGTCCAGTATGAAGAATAAAAAGAAATAACATTATTACTCTTAAGTAACACTTTTCCATGTGCCAGCTATAGCTAGTTAGGCACTTTGTGCGTGTGCAAACAGGGCTTTTCAATAAATTCATGGAAGATGAAAAAACTCTGCATAGATTTCAATATGTTCTTGCACAAAAATAAAATCATTCTTTAATTTTATTTTCCAGGAGGTCTTTTTCTACTTATAGAGACTATCTTAGACATCTATATGCATGGAAAAAGTCCTACTTCGGAGTCATGAAATTGAGCTTATTTGCTCCTCTGCCATGTACTATTGCTCTTGAACATCTCTTTTTTTTTTTTTTAATAAAATGAGGGATGTACACTAAACAACTGCTGTTTTTTTTTGTTTTTTGTTTTTTTGGTTTTTTTTCTTTCTTTTTTTTTTTTTTTTACTTTGGACACATACACACAAATATACTAATTCTTTTTGCTTCTAAATCATATATAGATGCCAATTGTTTAAACTTTTTAATATGCATTTATATATGTTTCCACATACATATACTTATTTAAAAATAACGTCAATTATTTTTCCTCCTAAGTTTTTGTTTTCCTAATAATTTATATTAATTAGAGCAAGATAGTGGCACTGAGGCCTTATAATCTAAGAATGTGTTGCAATTTGAACAAATGTAAACATTTGTGAAAAATATGAACTCCTGGTTTGTATTTTTAGAATTATAAAATATACATCCTTGGATATTTTTTGGGGAAAATTATTTTAGGATTCTAAACTAGACTCCTCACTGATGTACTCCCACATTGTTAATGCCAAGTTGCTTGCCTAGAAGTTCATAGTAGAATTACAGGGATTTAGAGACATGCTCCTTCAGGAGCTATGTTTTCTTTAAAAATTCCATGAAAACTGGGCTGATGTGAAGTGTATTCATGCTGGGAAAATTCACATTACAAGTAATGATGTATAGTGATTGAACGTATAAAATAAATACATTTTAAAAAAAGAAAAATTCCATGAAACAAATGAATCAAATAATAGAGTCAGCCTTTAACATAATGATAATCCATTTTGAATTATTCACCTTCAACTAAGAGATAGTCAGAAAAAGACAGGGGTGTGTGTGTGAGTGAAAAAAGATCCCTTAAAAACAATGAAGTGTGCCATAGCTCAAGAAGAGGCTCTAGGGCCAACAAGTGGAGTGGGGGTTAAGGCAGCTGGGTCCCACATGGCCGGCTGTAAGATTAAAATCTAGGACCCAGAAACATGCCAGGTGAGTGTGCCTATATGCCCAGAATCTGGGGAAGAGAAATGGAGGAGAAGGGATTGTGGAATGACTGTCCTCCAGTGGAGGAGGAAGTGCTTTTCCACTTTCTCTCTCTCTCTGATAAGCACATGTGCCCTCTAACAAATTAAAAAAAAAAAAAAAAAGTTGCAGCAGCTCTATAAAGCAGGATAGATTTGTAAATAGTTAAAAAAAGTCTTAAATTTAGATATTTTAATTCCTTTGGGATTCCCATTGGTTGTTTTCCTCCTCTGTAATGAGTACTCTTAAAAGGTAGAAACTGGGGACCAGCAGTTAGCGTAATGGCTATGTCACTGGACTCCCATGTAGTCGACCGCGGTTCACGTCCCGGATCTGGTGGCTTAAAACTCATGCCGTGCGTGTGTGCATGCGTGCCCAAGTTCCCGAGAGGAGAACGGAGGAGAAGGGATTGTGGCGTGGCCATCCCCCCAGGGGGTGATTTCTTGCTTTCTGTCTCTCTGTCTCTGTCTGTCTGGCGAGCGCATGCGCCCTAGGCAAAAACCTCTCCAAAAAAAAAAGGTAAAAACCATCTACTTATCATTTTACCCTACGAACCTATCACAAGCTCTGGTAACCAATAAATATTGAACTGATATATGAGATTTTTCTATTGTCAGAGATTAAATATGAGATTCATAAGATTTTTCCAGAGATTAAATATGAGATTCATAAGATTTTTCCTGATTCTAGAGATTAAATATTATCCTTGTGATCTAGGGGAATGTAACATCCTCATATATAAACCATAGTAATTGTGTTTTCATATTCTGCTACCTATAGATTTAATTATTTTTAGTATTCCAAATTTATAGAGAATAAGACTAATACTTTCACATTTTAATTTGGTGTATAGCAAATAAAGCAGGTTATTTGAGTTTGAGGGCTATGTCCATTACTTTGGTTTAATCACTTAATTAAGTGCAGTTAATCTAATAAACACCTACATTGTTTGGTATCTGTTTTACCTTTATCTCATCAAGCCCAGAATTCCCTTTGTAACATTAATCATGGTTGTGATTATCTTTGTAAAGATACAGCGTCTGTTGTCCCTGCTGGTTTGTACTCTCTGTGAAGTAAGGTACAATTTCTGACTGGTGTGCTCTAGGATTCCCAGATTTAAAATGGACTCGGCACATAGTAGGGACTTAATACTTGTTGAATATTGACAGAATATATCAGAAATTATATAAATTCAGTTTCCCAATAGACACAGAACTACCATCTAGGTGGTAAGACCAGAAAATTTCTGAAGTACATGTCAAAATTGACATTTGCTAAATTTGTTGATCATCTTTTGGCTGTCAGGTGGGAGAGAGAGAGATGAATATAGCACAGTCCATTTTTGTCTGGACATATTGCTATTAAATTGGCATTAGAGCAGTTTCCCCAAATCCTTTATCTGGTGTTTTCTCTGCTCCCTTTATGCACACTAATTTATGCTAAGTCTGATTTATTAAAAGAATTTTTTATTTAATTGTATTCATTGTCATTATTTTACATACTTTTTGAAGTTGACCAGAGAAAGACAGAGAGAGGGAAAGTGAGAAAGCAAGCTGCCAGGCTAGGACTTGAACCACAGTCAGCCATGTGGGAATCCAGCCACATTAACCACACCACCTGTGGGCCTCGCTAAGTCTTTTTTTTAATGACCATTTTCTAGTATAGTTCTAAAATATTTTGCAGGTTGAAAATGGAGGCTTTCTTATGTATCTATGTATGATGATAAAGTTAAGCCAGGAAAGTGTCAGGGCAGTTTCAGAAGAGAAAATAATAGAGATTTGTTGGCAAAATGTGGATATATACCTTTCTAGTTTTTTTCCTAGTATTTTATTCTTGCTAGTTTCCTTTTATGAGTGTCGACAATTGACAGTTGAAAGGATAAAATGAAACCCAAGTAAGAAAAAAATAGTTTAAAATTTCACAAGTTCTATGGGATATTTCTAACTCCTGTTAATGCAGATTAGCCGGTGTCCTTCCTACCATCCTTCTTACCTACAAGGATGTTGGGAGAATAGAATGGATGATATATGTGAACACACATATGTGATACAGATGCAGAAGGTAATGGCAGTTTTATCTCTTCCCCAGACCTAAATTGTCCCTTGCCTAAAAATCTGGTGTTGTCATGTAGTGTTGATGTTCCCTTAGCCAAATGGTTGTGTCAGATTTACATACTACTATATAGTCAACTTGGCGGGACCCGCAGTTAGCATAATGTCTATGCCGTTGTACTCCCATGTAGTCGACTGTGGTTCGAGTGTCGGACCCAGTGGCTTAAACTCACGCCAGGTGCATGTGCATGTGTGCCCAAGATCCCAAGAGGAGAATGGAGGAAAAGGGATTATGGTGTGGCCATCCCCCCTGGGGGGGTGACTTCTCACTTTCTGTCGCTCTGATTCTGTCTGTCTTTCTGGCAAGCGCATGCGCCCTGTAACAAAGACCTCTCCAAAAAAAAAAAAAAAAAAAAGAAAAAGTCAACTTGGGACTTTGGTAATACTCACTGGAAAAACATTTACCTTATTCTGAGTCCTTTCTGGTAATTGTCCTCTTCTGACATAGTAGTCTAAACCTAGGACTTCAAGTATTTTCTTCTTCTTTTATTTTTTTTTTTTTGTTTGTTTGTTTCTTTGTGTCTCCCAGTGATTTAAAATTTTAAACTAAACTTTTTCAGTAATGTCTGAATCAGCAGATATTTGCATTACTTTGGTAAAGGATTTTTATAGACCAGCTAGATTACAGTAATTAGCCTATGCATTTCCTCATTAAAATGTCATTAGTAAAGGCTTTGTTCTTTTTAGATCTTCAAAATAAGGTTTATTGCATTGCATTCTATCCTTAATAGTTTACCAGGAGCCAGATGTCTTATTTAGGTGTGCAAGAGCAAGGGTTGCTTTGGATTGTCTAAAGGGTAATGGACAGAATAGACCTCGATATAGATAAATCTCTACCTCTACATTGGGTAGAATTCTGTTTTATGTGCTACTAGTAATAACTACCAGCCCTTTCTAAACCTGTCTACTGGGAATCCATTAGGTATATGGACACCTATCAAATCTACACTTGTTTGAAAGAATAACTGCTCATCTACACTAAAGTGTTTCCCTTAGTTCTCATAATAGGATTATGGATGATTAAAAAACCTAAAAAGGATAGAAGAAAATGAGTTTGTTTGTTTGTTTATTTTATTTTTAGAGCTTTCTGCACTCCCCAGAGAGACAGAAAGTGAGAAATCACCTCCTGTGGGGATGGTCATGCCGCAATTCCTTCTCCAACATTTTCTCAAGATTTGGGGCATGTGCCCAGCATGAGTTTTAAGCCGCTGGGTCTCTAACTGTGATCAACTACATGGGAGTCCTGCAACATAACTGCTACGCCATCTGCTGGTCCCAGAAGAAAATAAGCTTATGTTCTAATATAATTATATGAGATACAGTATCATACAGGGATAAGGATATAGGCTTTTGAAGCCTATTTGAACCCCATCATGAGTTCAAATACTGTCTTCATAATTTACTGATATCATTGTGTAACTTTGACTGTGATACTTAACCTTTATAAACCTCTGTTGCCCCAAATATAATATGGAAATATCAATGGCACATACCTTATAGGAATGTTTGGGAATTCAATTAGAGTATGCAGGTAAAGTATTCAGCATTACTACTTGGATTGTATGATCTATTAATATATTATATTTATAATTGAAAGAAAAGTGTTTGTGCACGTGTATGTGTATTTCTTCTATTTTCTCATACATTTTTTACTTAAAAATACTAGCATGAAATTCTAAAATAGTATTTAAGGAATGGTTGTTAATATCATTAAATGCCTTAAGTCAAGCTTTTTTTTTTTTTAAGTCACGTATGTAGTGCATTCAAGGTAAATTCACTTCCCATTTTAGCATTATTTCCACTTTGCCCAGTGACCAGCCACTTAGAGGAGCAAGTTAGGAAATTTACACTGAGGCCCCTATGAAATCTCTAGATTATTAATAGATTAAGTAGAAATAAGCTCAAAAGTGTGGAACCATTTTTAAGGCTTTCACAACCTTGAAGTATTTCAAAGATTTTTAGAGTAATTTTATGGTATCCTTTATGTCTTAAGGGAATTTTTAGTTAGTTAGAAGTCAAATCAATTAAAAAGTATTTATACTAAGTTTCTACTCTGAGCCAGGCATTGTTCTTTGTGCTGGGGATATAGGGCTAAATAGGAGAAGCAGCCCTACTCTCAGGGAACTAACATTCTAACCATAAAACGATAGCGAGCGGAAGCGTAAAGAAGTGTGATTCATCTACATGCCTGTCAGGCTGTGGAGAAACAGCCTAAGCTAATGTGATAGAATATGGGGTGGTGAGGTCTGGGTTAAGGACTGAACGGTGGGGTAGCCTTTTGAAGATTGGTGGGAGGGGATCTAAGTGTTCCAGGCAGGGGGAAAGAGCAAGTTCAAAGTCCCTGAGCCACCAACAAGTGTGTTGCCTTTAAGGGACAGAAAGAAAGCCAGCTTAGCTGGAATTTAGTCTTTAAGGGGAAGAGCAGAGATAAAAGAGGGCGACTTGTGCAGAGCCTTTGAAGTCCATAGGTAGAAATTCGGTTTTACATTTGGTAGTAATGGGAAGTCCTTGGACTGTTTAACCTGAGGAGTTGTACAAACCAATTTTTACTGTAGAAAACACTACCACTGTTTGTGTACAATGGACCATGTACTCACAAGTATAGAAGCTGAGAGATCACTTCCGCAGACCAAGAGAGAGATGTTGGTAGTTTAAGTCTAGCATTGTCGCAGTGAAATTTTAAGTGGCCTCATACAGGCTTCTTTTGGACATAAATTTGAGAAGAGATAGGTGGATTGGATCTAGGATATAAAGAAAGAAGGATGAAGGAGGACTTTTAGGATTTTAGTTTGAGCAACCGAATGATTGATCGTATTTGTAGATATAGTGAAAGAGTATATGGGAATCAATTTATAGGGTGGGAAGCAGAGAATCATTGATTTTGTTTTGACATAATGTGAAAGAAATGTCAGTTGACATCCAAGAGATGTCAGCTGGGCAGTTAAAGAATCTTGGAGGTCGAGAAGATGTCTAGGATGGAGATATAAATTTGAGAGACATCAGTATATGGGATTCAAAGCCTAGTGCTTTTTGTGTCTCCTAGTGAAAGAATCTAAATAAAGAGGGCTCAGAGGGCTCAGAGCACAGTCCCATTTACAGAGGGAAGGAAGAAGACCCAGTGAAGGAGGTAAAGATGTCAATGATACGAGACAGGAAGTGGGGGTTGGGGGGGGGTCACAGAAACAGAGAAAAAGGTGTTTCATAAAGGAAGATGCTTGGTATGGCCAGCCACATGACTGCTGAGGAAGAGGCGACTGATCAGGACTGAGAATTGTTCATTCATTAGGGCTATGCCTTTATATTGCCCCCTTACTACAACCCATTAATGAGACAAAAAACTAACCTAACATCCAACATGTCTCTTACAGTGGTCTCTCCAGTCCACTTTTTAGTAATATTTGTTAGTTAATGCCCAAAATGGTCTGTTTAGTTTCTTTCTCCCAAAAGGAAAAGGATTTTTTTCTATTACTTTTTATTAGAATTCTTCCTTCCCCATCACTCCCACCCCCATCCCCATTATAAAAGTAATGAGGCTTGTTTTAGGAAAACAAAATGCAAGAAAATAAGGTACAATGTTTTAAAAAAATTAATTCATGGTATCAAAAATTACATCAAGGGTAAATTATGTATGTTCTGTCCTATCCCAACTTTATAGTATTTGGTTGGGACCGTTACCCCAATGATACTTGCATAGCTTTTGTCAAGCATAAACTTTTTTATTCCCCCACCTCCTTGTTCAACATGCAGATGCAGCGCTTTTCTGAGTAAAGTTTTAGCAATGCCTTATTCTAAAATGAAAGCATTTTCCCTTCACGATTAGCATCTGTTTATAGAATAGTTCGTATTTTCGTAATTAGATCCTGCATAGAAATGCAGAGGCTGCTATGTAAAAGGATAATGAATCTTTATTGCACAGTTGAAATCAGATTTGTGCAAAGGCACTTTGAAAACAGTAATAAGCAGAGACGTGTATTAAATCACCCAGATAAGGCATCCTCTTTATATTTTCTATTTATAAATGGAAATTATGACTACCCAGTGGATTCCATATGACATTTCCTATTAACCAGCAAAGATTTTTAACCCTGACCATAAAAGTTATCTAAATTCAAAAGCCTTTGTGGATTCATGGTGCTAAAGAAGAGGCCAAGAGACTGTGGATAGGGTCTTTTGTCTTTTTCCTTTTCCCATGCACTTGGCCAGAGGAGAAGGTTAGTAAGTAGAAGGAGAAAGAAGCCATTTGAAATAACAATGATAATATCTAATCAGGAAACCCAGTGTCCATTTTATACATTCAGTAACATTTGAAGACTCTTCTGGTCAGGCTCCTTGAGAATTAAGCTCATGTCCTTATGAGCTAATCCTTAATACTCTCCCATTGTATATATCATTTTGTCACAAACGAAGCTTTATTCCCAAGCTGATCCCTTCTTGTGAGGTTTGTTATCTTTCCACCTCTTTGGTGATCCTTGGAAAGCCTAGAGCCTTGGAATAGAGAGAAGAGAGCAGGAGGATGCACTGGGCTAAGAGATAAGAAAAAAGAAACTGGGAAGCAGGAAAGTCAATGTCAAACGCACTGCAAAGGATAGCGATTATGGCCGCTGAGACCTCAGAAAGTATCATGTGCCTTTTGTGTCTATTTTACAGTTGGTGCTTCATGTAAGACTACAGTCTCACCTGGACTGTGCGTAATATTGATTTACTCTCAGGCATGCCAGACCATTTTAGCATTACTGAACGACGAAATCTTATGTATTTTTCTTTATCAACAGACTTATCAAAAGTAGGTCTTTTTAACCCTTTTGTTTTCCTTTTCTTACTGTTTTTTCTTCCTTACTGCAACTGCACCTCTCCTTTTCTTTTTAAAAAGAAAACCGAAGAGCTCCTAATATATTAAGACATTATCAAATAGATGTGTTTTGTAGAACAGTAGTGTGTCAGTTACAACTCAGACTGGAAGAGGGGCTTACAACTTTGCACAGCCCTAGCCTTTCCGTGAAAGTGGCAAGACCTTATTTAAGACTACTTTTGTGGGGGGCAGGCTCTGAGCACTGCTGAATGTTAATAAAAGGGAATTAATTGACGCTAAGTTTGGAGACCAAAAATATCCTCATTTTTCACCTGCTCAAACTCTTCTGTTTTTTTTCTAGTTGTTGCCTTGCACTTTTCCTGCAGAACAGGGAGAGAAATCGGTTGTCTGGCTGTCTACACTTATGGCATCTGCTTAGCAGTTTCACCAGCTCATGGCTGGGACTCCATCTCTCTGTCAGAATTCTTTCCTTTTCCCTTTGCTCCATTAGTAGGGAGGCTGGGACCAAGTTCCTGAGTCAATTTGCATACTTCTGTGTTACCTAGCTCAGACAACATATGGCAATGCGGAGCACTTGGATTTATTTCTGTTCCCTCAAATTAAATTCCTAAAAAATTGGAAAACTTCAGCGTTTGTTTTATGTTACAGAAATTCTTAGTTCCTTTTATAGTAGGCAAAAGCAACAAAATTTTGGCTTAGAAATTTCTGGATTAGTTACTTTAAAAAGAGAAAATTAATTTGCCTTTCTTATTATTTCTTCTTACATAAAAAGGGGAGGGGATTGGATCTTACAGCACTGCATCATGCAAAATGTCCATTTCGGCACACTATGTAGAAGTGGTTTTCAAGTCATTATTATTTTTGTAATTCAGTAATTGTGTATCTCTTCCTTTTTGTTTCTTAATTTCAACTGTATAACTAAATGTGTCACACTTAGTTTTTTCAGAATCATCCACTTGTAAAAGTAAATATATAAAGAATAACCATATTAATGTGAAATGATACAAAAAGTTACCTTTATATACACTTTAACTTTTCATACTGAAGTATGAAAATCATTTTGCCTTGTCTAGGAAAATACTGTTACTTAATGAGGGTTAGATGTCACACATGGTGGAATAAGTGGGCCCTTAGGAGGTACCTCTTAAAATGGTTCTCTGAACCAGTTGATGGTTAAGGCTGCTGGATCCCATATGACTGTGCGGTTCTTGTCCTGGACTCAGCCATTTGAAAAACACGTCAGAAAGGGACCAGCAGGCGCACGCGTGTGTGTGTGTGTGTGTGTGTGTGTGTGCCCAAAATCCTGAGAGGAGAATGGAGAAGAGATTGTGGTGTGGCCATTCTCCTGGGGAGTAATTTCTTGCTTTCTGTCTCTCTGTCTCTCCAGCGAGCACACGTGCCCTATAGCAAAATTCTCTCTAATAAATAAATAAATTAATTAATTAAATTTTAAAAAGAAAGAAAAACACGTTCTGTGTGTGTGTGTGTGTGCATACCCAAAATCCTGAGAGAAGAAGGAAAGAGGAGGGATTGCTGCATGGGATCCCTTCCCGGCAGTGACTTCTCCTTTTTCTGTCTCGCTCGCTCTCTCTCCAGCAAGCACTTATACCCAAGCAAATTTAAAATGTTTTTTTTTTTTTTTTTTTTTTTTTTTTTTAGGTACTCAGGGCTTCATTTCTGATGGGTATTAGGAAGAAGCCTCATGGTAAAGGAGAAATATTATGGGCTTGGGAACCAGCAGTTAGCGTAATGGCTATGTCACTGGACTCCCACGTAGTCGACTGTGGTTTGCGTCCCGGACCCGGTGGCTTAAAACTCACGCCGGGCGCATGTGCGTGCGTACCCAAGATCCTGAGAGGAGAATGGAGAAGGGGTTGCGGCGTGACCATCCCCCTGGGGGGTGATATTTCGCTTTCTGTCTCTATGTCTCTCTCTGTCTGCCTGGCGAGCGCACGTGCCCTATAGCGAAAACCTGTCAAAAAAAAAAAAAAAAAAAAAAAAAGAAAGAAAGAAAGAAAGAAAAAGAAATATCATGGGCTTTAGAGTCAGCAGGCCTGAATTTGCACTCTGGCTTTATTCGTCCTTCAGGAATGGCCTTATCAAATACCGTAACGCCCCCAAGATTAGAGAGTTATCATAATGGTCATATACACACAAGGGAGTTATCATATATACACAAAGATATAAGAAAAAAGTGAGATGGCAGATATAAAAAGTATCTGATATAGTGTTTGGCACTTGGTGAACCATAAATATCTATACCGTTTTATTCCAGAAGGTAACTGTTGTGCCACTAGAATAGTTTGTGTGATGCTGACAAAGGAAGGATGGGACCTACCTGTGTATTTCTAGTCTTTGAAATAGCTAGACTTTTCATACAGTATATTCTATTTTGTTTTACTTCCCTTTTGCCTTAAAACAGAAGGCAATTTGTTTCAAACTCTGTGTTCCAAACTGGTGGCTTAATTAAGCAAGTTTATTGACTGTCACAGAGGCTGTGGTTAAAAACTGGCTAACATCATGTGACTATATTAGTATCTCTGAGCAAATAAAGGGAAAAAGATAGGTTTCCATCCAGCCATATTTTTTTCTTTTTTCCTAGCTCATTCTTGCACTGCAACATTTCACTTATAATCTGTTAATTAAATCATTTCACTCCATTTTATATAATTTTTAATTTAGCATTCATTTTCAACTTAGCTTTTGGCTTCATTTACTGATAATAAACAGTGTTGCATACAACACATGTTCCACAAAACACTCAGTTATACACATACAGATGCCAATAATTTTTTCCAGTATGTCAGGCACATTAAAATTAAAGGCAGCATCTCCCCTCACCCTTTCCATTACTGAATGTGCACCCTGTTTGAATAATACATACTTCCTGACAGCCAGCAGTAGGCTAATGTGTAAAAATTATGTGCGGCATGTCACTAGTACCTTTTTGAAAATTCATGGTTTTCTCAGACATAGTCTGTAGAAGGTTTCTGGAATGGTCACTCTGATACCTTGGATTTGTACCTTCGACTTACTGTGTACAAACTGTAACAGTTTTCTAGAATTATTGCTTTATGAGTTTACAGCCATGTGATAGTTATTGAGAAAGGAAACTTTGTATGGCATTCAAATTAAAATTACTTCGTTTTAGTGTAGCATTCTGAATTCTAAATACACAAGTCCCGTTAGCTTTAGATGATACCCAAAAGTTTCCAAGACTACAAACTCCAAAGTCTATGGACCACTCTTAAAAGATAAACATTTGTGTTGTTAGTGTAGTTATCCACACTCTTACAATCCATTTTCTTTATTTACTTCTGCATACTATTTGACCCTTCTTAGTTAGAAAAGCTCCTGCCATTGTATCTGAAGTTCTCATGTAGAAACTTCAGTTCTTTGCGTAACGTCAGTCATCAGCTAAAGAGGGTATGCTTGGTCATATTCTTCTAAATACTAGCCAGTGAGTCAGCAAACTTTCCTGGGATATGCTCTTTGTTCAGCAGTGTGATAGGTGCTGGGAATGTGATGATAACCACATCCAGTATAGTCTCTTTCCTTATGGAGATGATATTCTAGCACGGGAGGATAGATATTTTACAAATATCAGCTACACAAGCTATGCAGAGTTGTTTGAAAAGCTTTAGGGATGTCTGAGATCCCACCTTTTCTGCAAGTTTGGACATCCCTTTCATTCTCGTAGTGTTGTTTAAGCTGAAGTGTGTAGCATGGCTGGGATTTACCTAGATGAAGACAGGAGAATGTAAAGACTCATATAAAAAGTCCCTGTACCTGTAGAGTGGATGGCTTTTTTGAGTCCTGGAGAAGGCAAGAGGTAGAGTACCTTGAGGTTAGAGAGACGAATTGAGAGACCTCGATACTTTAACTGTAGCAGAGACTATGATAACCTGGTTGGCCGTGCAAGTGGCGTGGAGATGGTGAGTAGTGGTTAATCTGAGAGCTCTTTGAGGGTGAAATGGACAGGAGTCTGATTAATTGAATTTGAGGAAAAAGGATGTATCAAAGATGACATAACACTTAGGTTTCTGGCTTAATTACATTTTTCATGATGAAAGTGATAAAATGCTTTTTTTTTTTGCCTATCTCATGACTGCTGTCTGGTCACTAAGGTCATAAGTTTATAAAGTGTGGCCTTAGAATTCTTTTATATCGGATATCTTCTGTTTCAGTTGAAATGTACAATTTGGTTTAAGTCATAGACTTGCCCTAATCTCTCTTTTGATTGTCATCTGCTGACAGCTTAACAGAGAACTCACAAGGTTACCCATTGAGAATCTAAAATACTGGAAAAGAACTTTAGAATCTTAGTATCCTAGCCCAGTTTTCTTTCACACTTTGTATCTTTGAATGCTTGAGCTGTGTTGTATGCTGAAGAGCTCTTTTTAGATTTTTCTCCTCTATAACAACATTTTAATGGCTCCATTCCTGGCTACAACTGTTCCATCTTCCTTATATACCTAAAATTGTGGATATTCTTCTTCTAGCCCCAGATTTCCAGGATGCACAGATTTCATTTTATGTTTACTCTGGAAAGGTGTGAGACTGGTTAAAGTCTCAGCCATCAGCCCCGTTACTCATTTAATGTTCAATGTGTTTCATTTTAAACATAGCAGCCCTGGCAGCTTCTGCTGCTCCACATATACCTCCCTTGGTCTTCCACTTTAGCACACTGGTCCCACTTTCAACTGCCAGCTCCTGTGTTCATCCTTCCATGTTTTCTCTGGTGATTGAATTCAGCTATGCCCAAGGGGTAGGCAAGAAAGAAGAGAGAATTAACTTCTACATGAACAACTGTCAGTCAGTGACTAAACAGAATTGTATAAATATACCCTCCCTGGGACCAGCAGTTGGTGTAATGGCTATGTTGCTGGACTCCCACATAGCCGACTGCGGTTCAAGTCCCGGACCGGTGGCTCAAACTCATGCCGGGCTTGTGTGCATGTGTGCCAAGATCTTGAGAGGAGAATGGAGGAGAAGGAATTGTGGCGTGGCCATCCCCCCGGGGGGTGATTTCTCGCTTTCTGTCTCTCTGTCTCTCACTGTCTTTCTGGTGAGCGCATGCGTCCTATAGCAAAAACCTCTAATATATTTATGTGTGTGTGTGTGTGTGTGTGTGTGTGTGTGTGTGTGTACCCTCCCTTATTTTTTAAGTAGAATGACTCTGAGGTTTACACTCTACACTGGCTTCCAAAGTCTGCTCTGTGGCATTAACTTCCAGTTGCCTATGGTAGTAGTGGGTTAATTACATTTACTTCATTCCTGTCTTCTGTGCTTGCTTTCATTCCCCACTCCCCTGTTGTTTGTTTGTTTGTTTTTAACCTCCTAAGTAAACTTCCAGGGTTTGCTTTTGAGGCAACCCAAACTAACACAATCACTGTGAACTTGGTTTTTTCTTCTTGAGAATGTGTTTGACTACTCAGTCATTTTCCACTGGGCACCTCTGTTATTTCCCCATGATTGTATATCACTTGCTACTTGACTCCTTTCATTTATCACAAATTATTTTTTGGTTCAGGTTAGTCCCTTGATCTGAGATCCCGAATCGTGTTAGAGCCTCAGGTGGTGGGAAAAAGCTCTGAAGTCTAGATTTAACTGGGTAGGTTAGTAACTTCAGGACCTAGGCTTCACACACAGGATTGTGGGATAGGGTATATATCTCTGAAGCAGAGTACATCTGCTTCCTGAATCAGGAAGCCTAGCCTCATTTTATTTTATATTTTAAATATTTAAAATGTGTCCTATGTATTCTTTTATGGTGTACTCTATCATATATTGTATCAACACTAATAGTCACCATCCTTTCTTTCTCATTCTCCTTTCTTTCATTTAAGATGTAGTTCAATATATATTTTTTTTAAAAAAATGTTGTGTGTGTGTTTATAGTACTTTTTTTTTTAAAGAGAAATTTTTTGCTCTAGGGCACATGTGCTCGCTGGAAAGACAGAGAGACAGAAGGTGAGAAATCACCCCCTAGGGGATGACCATGCCACAATCCTTTCTCTTCTAGTTTCCTATTGGGATTTTGGCAATGCAAACACTTGTGCCCCACATGTTTTAAGCCACCGGTTCTGGGATTCAAACTGCAGGTGACTACATGGGAGTCCAGCAATGAAACCATTACATCACCTGCTGGTCCCTGTTTATAGTACTTTTAAGCTATGTCTTCATTTATGTTTTTGTGAGGCTTTTTGAGCTGGGAGGGTGGTGGTTTCTTTTTCATCTATACTCTAACTCTTATAGATAGATTGAAGGAAATTTGGTGCTTTAAAGCCTATTATTTTGAGGGCCAGCTGGTGATGTGGTAGCTAAACCACATATAACCAACTGCGTGTTTCAGGTCCTGGATCTGGTGGTTTGAAAAACATGCTTGGATGCATGTGCATGCTTGCCCAAAATCCTGAGAGGAAAATGTAGGAGAAAGGATTGTGGCATGGCCGCCCTAATTCTCCAACCTCACTCCTCAGGTGCATGTGCCCTACAACAGAAACTAAAAACAAACAAACAAATAAATATAAAATCTACACTAAGAAAAATGGAGACAAGAAAGACAGTAAGATGGTGTGCTGGCCCACACATGTCAGCAGTGCTCCATGACCCAGTGTGTAGAAGGAGTCAGAGTAAATGCTTAAGTTACAGGACAGTTAATACTTTAGTTCTTAAGGTTCTGTTTCATAGAACTCAGCGCGTCTATATAACCATCTATGAGAGTAGTGGTTAGGCAGTTGTGTTAAATACCTCATTTCCTCAATGCTTTGAAGCAGATGTACTTTACTTTTCTTCTTGCCTTTGAGATAAGGTGAGCTGTAGAAAGTACAAAGATTTGCCCAACCTTTGGCTAAAGGGAAAAGGAAAGATTTAGAGCCCAGTTACTTCTGACTTTTCTATAATACAATAAAAAAGAAAAAGTGAATTTTTAATTCGCTAGAGTACAGTGAGCAGGCTGAAGGAATGCACATTAGAGGAAGGACTGTCCCTGCCCTCAGGGTCTTTGGTAGGTACACGTTCCCACTTCCTGTGTTCCATTCATTATGTTAATTTTCCATCAAGCCCAGCCCCACCTCCGCCAATTATTTTTGTCTCAACCTTCTAATTACAACATTATATGACCATTCAGACTGGTACTAATTAAATCATTACTTAATTCACAAAGTGTGCGATAACACTAATGCTTCTTGTCAGCTGAAATTACAACATGGCACCTACTTCCTGTGTTCTCCATAGATGTAGCTAGGGAATTGTTCCTTTACCACACATCTTTTGCTTACTCTCTAATAGCCAGTTGACCATCATCTAGGCCCTACCCTTTTCCCAAAATAGGAAAATGATGTGGTAGACCTAGTACCATGTACCTGCAGTTCATCACTGTCATGTGATATAACGATCTCAACCTTTTTTGTAGAAAAAAAGTCTTGATATTTAAGAAGAAAGTAGTATTAGGATTTAGAGTACTGTTCGGTACCATATTTTCTTGTCATTTTGTTCTTCATATTATATTATTTTTAACAGAGTAAAACAGTAGCCTGTCTTTTCTCTCATTTTTAAAACAGATTTGTTTTCTGCTCAATTAGACTTGTGATCACAAGAACACAAAGTAGTATTTTTCTCCTTCTGGAGAAAGGCATACCGTATGATGGGCAAATTGTCAGGAATAATTATAGCAAATGATAGAATAAAATCCAATGGAAAACATCTTTCTTCTTGTTAGTGATACATTTTTTTTAAGACACAATGAGCATCAAGCACGTTTATGACAAGGTGAAATTGACAAGTGGCCCTTTGCCATGATTTTATTTTTAATTGCTAGTAAACTAATTAGCCAGAACAACATGTTGTATAATCCACAAAACTGTCGCTTATTCATTCTCCAATAAAAGTGAGATATATGATGTGGAAAAGTTCTCCTTTAAGAGCTAGCCAAAAAAAAAAGGTGTTTCAGAATTCTGTGTGTATAGATACCACAGAGTGAAAGGCTTCCCCTCACTCATGGGATAGCATCTGTATATAACATTTGTTTTGAGATTTGAACAATATTAAGAAGGACAAACAGTAATTTCTTTTTCCTTTTCAAGGCCAAATTGTACATCAAAATAGCAACCACTTCCTTAAATATAATTAGGTTTCGAGTAGTTGAATCATGTAAATCTAAGACTTATGCTGTAGGACTAAGACTTATAAAATCAGTTGGTAGTTACGTCTGTGGTGTAAGTGTTGGCAGACTTGTCCTGTAGGGAAGGATAGTAAATATTTTTGGCTTTGCAGGACACTTCATGTTTGTTACAGTTGTTCTTTGATATAGTGCAGCTGCAGCCATAAACGATGCACAAATACGTGTGGCAGTATTCCAATAAAACTTTATTTATGGACACAAAACTTTGATTTAATGTGATTTTCATTTGTTACAAAGTACTATTTTTTTCCAATCATTTGAAAATATAAAAACCACTCTTAGTTCATGGGCTATACAAGAGGCAGTGGTTGGATTCGGCCTACAGGCTATAGTTTTCAATCCTTGCTCTTGGTGCCTGCTGGATGCCAGGCAGAATCCCTGGTTATATCTCTAGTATCTGCTATGTGTCAGGCAGGATGCTAAGTGTAAGCACTAGGGACATTCACAGATGAAGAAAGCAAAGTTCTTGCCCTGAAGAAGCTTACAGTTGAACTGGAGAAGATGGGAAGACAGCACTGAACCTCACAATATTAGGTGTTAAATGGTAAATGTTATTCTATGACAAAAGCCAGTATTGTTTTCTAAGTTTCTAAGGGGGAGATAACTTCAGCTGAATGAGATGCTCTGTAAAGACAGGACCTGGTTAGGTGAGGATGCATGGAATTGGGACCATATAAGCTGGATCTTTCAGGATAAAATATGCCAGGGTATATACCTAGGGGCTCTTATGGAGAAACTACAAAAGGAAGGTGAAAATATCAACAATGAGTCAGTTATTCCTATCATTTCCCCCCTTATTATTTTCCTTCGTTTCATCTCCTTATGAAAATAAAACACTTTAAAGAATTTTACAGTTAATACCCAAATATTCACCAGCTATTTCTGCCATTAATAGTTTGCTATGCTTGCTTTATTTTATAGCTATCCATCTATCTATCCATTACTCCATTTTATTTTTCATTTATTCCAAAGAAAATTTCAAATATTAGGATACTCACTTCTAAATACTTAACAATGTGTATCCCTAACTAGAATTAAATTTGTCATAGAGATTTTCCCTTTTTATAAGAATTAATTATTTAATTTTATTTACTATTATTATTATTATTATTATTATTATTTAATTTACTATAGGGCATGTGCACTCACTAGAGACAGAGAGAGAATGAGAAAACAAGCCCCAGTTCTGGGACTTGAACCACAGTTAACCATATGGGAGTCTACTGCCTTAAGCACCGTGTCAGCTGCTGGCCTCTCCATAGAGTTTTTCTTTTAACTTAGAATTTATATAAAACAAAATGTGCTAACATTAAATGTACATTCTCTGATATTCAGTAAGGCTTATCCTAATAACCTAAAATCTCTGATGAGGTATATAAAGTTACCGCCATCCCATTGAGCTCCTTCCCAGTCAGTCCTTGCCCTCAGCCCACCCTTAGAGGAACCACTATTCTGATTTTCTCTGCTTTAGATTACTTTGGCCTTTTCAAGAAATGCGTATAAATGGCACTGATCATTTGGTTTTGGCCTTACATCAATGGACATTTACTCTTTACTTGTTTAGTATTTTTAGAACCAGAAAGATCTAAATGTAATTATTTCCCCAGAGTAAAGTATCTTTTGGATTGCAAGCTGTCCAGTGTTCTACCAATACAAACTATATATATAATATATAATATATAATATATACAAAATATAAAATATTTAATTGTTATAAAATCCAATGACCAGTGGATTAAATTTTTCACATTTTTTTAAAAGTCTATCATGTTTGAGTCTAGCTGATGACATAATGGCTACATCACTGGACTCTCATGTAGTTGAGTGTGGTTTGAGTCCCGGATCTGGTGGCTTAAAACTTACCCTGGGCATTTGTGCACGGGTGCTCAAAAATCTCGAGAGGAAACAAGGAGAAGGGATTGCAATGTGGTCATACCCCCCAGGGATGATTTCTTGCTTTCTGTCTCTTTGTCTTTCTCTGTCTCTCTGGCAAGCACACTCACCCTGTAGCAAAAATCTCTCTCTAAGAAAAATATGTCTTTTATGCTTGGTACCAGCAGATGGGAGTAATGAATGACTATGTTGCCAGACTTCAACATAGTCGACTGAGGTTTGAGTGTAGTGGTTATGCTGCAGGACTCCCACATAGTTGACTGAGATTTGAGTCCCAGACCTGATGACTTAAAACTCATGCCAGGCACATGTGCATGCATGTTCAAAATATCAAGAGGAGAACAAAGGAGAAGGGATTGTGGCTTAGCCATTCCCCCTGAGGGGGGAGGAGAGGTGTGATTTCTTGCTTTCTGTCTGTCTCTGTCTCTCTGGTGAGTGCATATGTCCTATAGCAAAAATCTCTCTCAAAAAAGTCGATTATACTTGATCATTTGATGTATCTCATGTTATTTAAAATCTTTGTGGTAGATATTGACCTATTTATGGAACAGTAAACTGAAGCAGGGGCTTTGAATAGTTATGTAACATTATTTCTTTGTTTTGGAAAGAATTATTTTATTTAACTTTATTTATTTAGGTAGTTTTAAATATGGCCAGAGAGGGAGAGAGTGAGTGCGAGAGAGAGAGAGAGAGAGAGAGAGAGAGCGAGCAAGCTGCCAGGTCTCGGACTCAAATTAAAGTCAGTCATATGGGAGTCCAAGTGCCCTTAACCATCATGCCACCAGCTGGCCCAAATACTATTTTTTACCTCTTACTTTTGACAGTCTGGATATCAGTGAGGGCATGGGGATAACAAAGATAGGGAGGGTTTTTGAGAGTTGGATGATGATGGGCTGCTTTGTCTCATTAAGAAATGAATAGAAGGTAGAGGTGAAGATGTTCAGTAGGAACATACAAAACTTATTTTTCTGTTTAAACGAGGGAAGAGAACTAGAGACTTCAAAGACTGTCTTTAACATTTATGAAAAAAAATTTTGGATTTTTTTTTCTGTAGCTCAAAATATTAAGAATTAGAGAATAGAGGGTGATCCTTTCTCCTTTAGAAGACTATAATGAGTAGAGTTACATCTATTTAAGGCTCTCAGAATACCTTATGATCATCAGTACATTAAGCCATTTAACACCACTATAATGTCAGGAATTTACCCCATGAATATTATAGTTCAAGATTCTGTTCCTTCTTCTAAATGCCCTTCAGATGATGGGTAAACCAAGTACAATACACATCAAGAGGAGAACTGGTTTTTATTATCCAGAGTGAGAATATACTCATTTATCTGTATTTACACTAGCTCATAAAATATTTGAATACTTTTTGCTCTAAGGTGATATTTCTTTGCCTGGAAATCTGCATTATCATTGTTTTTCATGGTTAATGTGTCATCCGTATTTAACAATGTACTGTATATGTGTTTGTGACGTATGGGAAGAAATTAGGCAACATTCAATGTTATTTGGAAAGCAGAATTTATATTAGTTAAGCTTACATTACTTATACTTAGTCTTTTACAAAGGCTTGGTCTTTCTTACTAATTGAAAGGCTATTTCTTCTCATTAGTTTGAGGTGCTTATTTGAGCACTTAAAGCTTCTCCTAATAAACAACTTCTGCAGTAAGTCTTAGATTCAAGGAACAGTTTCCCTTTTCTAAAATAAATTTTGTCCAGTAATTGATAAAATGCCACAGCAGGTCAAGTCATTGTCTCCTTTTGTGTTTTAATATGTCCCAGATGCAAATGAAAGAAAGAAAACCAATAAAATTTTTTCAGTATTTTAGTCTGTCTCTCTTCCTCATTTTCCTCCAAACAGAATTTTTTTTGCCTCTAAGGCTGTTCAGAAAGTCTTCAAAATACTAGACTAGCTTTATTTCAGAGCTGTAGGTGTCATGAAAAGTTTATCTAGAAATGTTCTTTTTACTGCTTGAATCTCTTCTATACATCCTTGATGGAGTTATCCTGCCTTACGGAGAACAGAATCTATCCTGTGTCCCAGGATCTTTCGCATATAAAAGCTCTTAATCCATTCTGGTTCTTCAAATGTTGAGGACCTTATGAAATTCAAGGCAGTTACCACTTGATCTTTGAACTTTCAAGTGGGTAGAAATGGCTAGAGATGTTTGTCTTTCAGCATTTATACAAAGATTGAGATAGAGTTGACCATTTACTAATTAAAATGTTATTTGTAGAAAGACACAAAAAACATGAAAGGTTAGAAGTGCCAATTACTATACAAGGTATTAATTTAAGAGACTTTATGATACTACAACTTTATGATTTTTTGCATAGAAAAATCCATCATGATTTTTCTGACGACCCAATATTTTACTGTCAAAAAATGACTCTTTTTTTGCCCTTTTTACTCAAGTTAGTAGTAACATAAAATGGCTATGTTCATATAATTTCTTTTCTCAATTTAGTTCAAGATTTGTATAGCTCCCAGTGGTAGATTTTGTGGTTGTATTACATGATTAAAGTGTCCATCAAAACCTTACAGTTGGTAAACAGTATTAAAAAATCCATCTCCAGCTTCTGCAAACTATACAGCAAACTATGAATAGTAGAAGTGGAAGTGTTTTAATTAACTCAAGTAGGACTAATCAAAGCAAAGCAACTAGTTTATTCAATTGAACATGTAAATGTCTATTCATCCATGACATGGTTGAACATTTATATCATCTATTAAAAGCTATTCTGTTGCTTGTTTGATTATAAGCTATTGTTCAACAGGGAAATGAATCCTTTAGAGATTTTTCCATATCCTTTCAAGAATTATATGCTATAAATTAAAATTTTAACATTTTGTCTGCAGTATTCAGGCCACTTCAAATAACCTAGCTTCTTCCATGAAGGTATCAGACTTAGATAACTTAACTTCAGTTGAAGAATGAGTTAATCCAGTTACCCTGCTGTCTGTCACTTCTTTTCTTTAGACAATTTTCTCCTCTGCATTCCTTTGTCTTAATGCTTATTTAATGTTTTTGTTTGTTTATTTGTTTTTGTATAGGCTGAGTGCTATTCTAAATATCTTATATGCAATATATCATTCAGTTATTGCAACAATATTATGTTTCTATTGTACAGTGAAGATATGAAGGCACATTGCTGCAAAATACACTATGTGGTAGAACCAGGATAGGAAAACAAATCTCAGAAGATCTATTGTGTGAAAATGAATTTAAACTGTGACAAAGGTGATTGACATTAGACACCAGGAAGAAATTCTTGAAATGAATAGGTGCTCTAAAGACTCTTTTAAGTGAATACAGCTAAAAGGGTTGAGGTGAAGGTGGTTTCCTGGGATTTTTATCACCATTAAGACATCTAAAACAGTCTGTATAAAACCTCATTTTTCATGAATTAATTATATTCTTATCTTGAGACAGGAAGTTAAAGGAGATAGCTGTCTGAAGACTTCTTTAGTACATTTAACATAGTCTTCAGTGTGTACAAGATGCAAAAACCATTCTTTCTCATTTTAAATAATTTTTATTATGAAAATAAGAAAACAGAAACAGTACATATATTTCTGTCTTTCTAACATAATACTTAGTTTTCAGCCTATTTATTTCTAGGCACTTTCCCCATCTACTTCTTTCTTGAAAAAAATAAATACATAAAACCCCCATTTATTGAAGTTTAATGTATATGCCATAAAATCTTCTCATGTTAAATGTATAATTCAATGAGTTTCAGTAAATACATAGTTATAGAACCATCATCACAATCCAATATTGGAATGATTTACATCATCCAAAACTGTTCTATTGGCAGTCCCTTCCCTTCCCTATTTTCTACTTTCTTAATCTGGGACCTCTTCTTACTGGTTTACTCTTTCTCCCTTTCTAACAGACATACTTACAACACTGCTTTTGCTGAAGCTCATGATTGTTTTTGGATATGTTGTGTATTTTCATTTTTATACAGGTCAACCTATTTCTCATGTGATTCTTTTTTTTTATCCACTTTGATATATAGACTCTCTCTCTCTCGATATATATATATATATATATATACACACACACACACACATACATACATACACACATATATATGTTGACTTCTATATATCAGCATTTATACAAAGATTCAGAAATAGTTGACTAAATATTTATGAATATTTGTAGATATCTTAAATGTTTTTCTGTTTTTGATTTCTAATTTAATTGGAAATACAGAAAATATAGTTTATGTAATATCAGTCCTTTTAAATTTATACTTGTTTTATGGCTTACCATATGATCTATCCTGCCCAAAGTACCAAATGTGCTTGAAAAGAATATATACTGTACCCTTTTTGTTTGGAGTGTTCTATATATGTCATATCAATTTGGTTGGTGGTGTTGTTCAAGTCTATACTCTGGTTAGTATTCTGTCAAGATGTATTGTTTATTATTAGAATGGTATATTGAAGTGTCCAATTATTACTGTTGAGCAATTCTTTCTGTTATTGTTTTGCATTGTATTTCTTTTTCTGTCTTTTTTCTTTCCATTTTGTATTTGAATCTAAAGTGGGTCTCTTACAGATAGTATATAGTTGGGTCTCTCTCTCTCTCCTTTTTTACTTTCTCTCTGTCTCTTTTTAATACAGTCTAGCAATCTCTTCCTTTTTGATTTTTTATTACATTTATGTTTAGTGTCATCATTGATACAATTTATTTCTCCATTTTTATTTTTAAAAATTTTCTCAAGTTTTGGGACCTGCAGATGGTATAATGGTTATGTTGCTGGACTCCCACTTAGTCAACCACGGTTCAAGTCCTGGACCTGGCAACTTTAAATTCACAACGAGCATATTCTCTTGAGAGGAGAATGGACGAGAATGGATTGTAACGGGGAATGGACGAGAATGGATTGTAACGGGGCTGTCCTCCCTGGTCAGTGATTTCTTGCTTTCTGTCTCTGTGTTTTTATGGAGAGCTCATTCACCCAAAAATCTCTCCAAAAAAAAAAGTTTCTCAGTTTTTTTTGTTTCACTGATCGTCTCTTACTGCCTCTTGTATATTAAATAAGTATCTTTTAGTATATTACTTAAAGTTCTGTTTTGTTCATTGTATTTTTAGTTGTTTTCTGAGTTATGCTCTGAAATTTAGAGTATATACATTGTATCTTATCATAATCTATTTTAGTTCAGTTCTACTAATATGTGAAAATTTTGCTTCTATAATATAGCTTCATAACACCCTCCTTTATATTGTTGTCATTATCCAATTTGTTATATCTATTCAGCTTGTAAATCCACCAATTCTGTATTATAATTACTGCTTTATACATTCTACAAAGGGACTTCAGAATGTTCATGAAAACTTGAATTAAAATGCAGGTTTATTCTAATACAATAATATTAAATCCACGCCTAGTTTTTTCATAATATTCATTTTTTACCAACTTTTTGAAGAATATCCCACATGTATTTTTAGAAAGTTAAAGAGAAAAATATGATCTTTTTATACATATAATAACACATACGCTTACTGTTTCCATTAGTCTTGATTTCTTCCTATGAGCTTGAGTTATGATTAGGCATCACTTCTTTGCCTGTGTAGCAGCAGTTTCTTCTTGCTTTGTACCATTACTGTAAAATCTTTGTATGTTATATACATTGCAACACATTTATATAATTATTATTTTTCACAGTTATCCTTTAAATTACTGAGAAGTGAAAGAACATTATATAGTTTCTTATAATAATTACCTACACAATGACCTGTACTGATTCTTTATTTTTTTCCTTATGAATTAGAGTTACTGTCTCTTGTCATTTTCTTTCATCCAGATAAATCTCTTTGGTATATTTTGTAAGGTAGATCTGCTTACAATGAATCCTTTTAGTCTTTCTGTATAAGGCAATATCTTAATTTCTTCCTTCATTTTGAAGGATATTTTTGCTAGATAAAGAATATTTTATTTACTACTCTTTGTTTCTTATAGCATTTGAATATGCTTTCCTACTGTCTTCTGTTTTCCTTATTAGAAATCAGTCGTTAATCTTATTTTGCTTCCTTTGTAAATGATGAGCTATGTTTACTATAGATACCTCCAAGATCTTTTCTTTGCCTTTCTATACTTTCATATGAGTATATAGGCACTTATCCCACATAGAATATCCCACATAGAATTCTTCGAGGATATTGAATGTATACATACATATTTTTATCAAACTTGATACATTTTGACCATTATTTCTTCAAAAAAAATTTTGCCCATTTCTCTCCTCTTCTGGGAGTCCCATCATGTGTGTATGTCAATATATTTGGTGGTGTCCCTCAGGTTCCTGATGCTCTATATGGTGTTCTTTATTCCACTGATATGCCAGAGAGTGCATCTGCTTTGCAAGAGACAGTTGGAAAGACAGAGAAAGAAAAAGAAGTAGAAAGCATCCCCAGTGTGGCATGGTTATGCCACAGTCCCTTTTTCTCCATTTCTGTATCCTTGCAGGATTTGGGGCATACATTCACACGCACATAGCTTGTTTCTTAAGCTCCTGAGGCTGGGATTTGAACCACAGTCAGCTATGTTGGATCCAGATCCTTTAATCACTAAGATTTAGGCCCAGCCCTAATTTTCTTCATTCTTTTACATCTTGTTCTTTTGACCAGTTCTATGTTGATCTATCTTTAAATGCATTGATTATTTCTTCTGAAGTCTCATATCTGCTATTGAGACCATTGAATGTTTCATTTCAGATATTATAATATTAAATCCTAGAAATTCCCTCCCTCCCTCCCTCCCTCCCTCCCTCCCTTCCTTCCTTCCTTCCTTCCTTTAGAATTTCTGTCCTTTCATTGGAAAATTCTCTATTTGATGAACCATGACATCATACTTCCTTTGAATTCTTCAAGCTTCTTGGAACATCTTTGAACATTTTTATAAAACTGCTTTGAAGATTTTTTATCCATTAAATTTACTTCTGAGCCCCTCAGAGATAATTTCTATTGATTGCCTTTTTTTGAGCATTGTTCAATTTTTTTTGCACTCTCTTTTATTTTTTGCTGAAAACTGGACATTATGTATAATATATTGTAGCAACTCTGTATCATGATTTTTCCGTACCCTCTCCCCTTCATACACACCTAGGAGTAGCAATTGTTTCTTGTTTTGTTTTCCTTTTTACATCTTACCTGGACTGATGCTGTGGGGCATGTTTCCTTATAATCTGTGACTGCTGTTATCTCTGCTTTATTGAGTTCTTCCTCTCCCTCTCACCCATATGTAAATCTAGCTTTCTAGGGACTTAGGGGTGACTGGCTCAAAATATTTTAGTGCTCAAAGATTGGTCAGAGATTGTATCTAAACACTTTGAACCACTAAATCACTAAGTCTTCTACCTTGTTCTAATGGATACGTGTATGATTTTAAAAATCAACTAAAATTCAACCAATTTACAAGTATTGCCCAGATTTTACTTTATATGTTTGTAAAGCCTCAGACTAAGCAAGGATAATTAGCTTACTCAAGCTTTCTATCATCTTTTTGAGCAAGTGTACAGCTTTGAGGATATGCACAGTATTCGGGCCTGTCAGAGATAAGTAGAATCTGATCGAGGTCCTCTTTCAGTTTCTTATTTTTGTAATGAATATTTTCATGTTCTTCACTTATTTTTGTCATTGTTTAAAAACATTAATTTTATAAAGTACACTTAACTAAGTATACAACTAAATGAAAATGCTTTTGTAATTATCACATAGGTTAAGATACAGATGTCCGGCATCCCCTAAGTTTCCTTTATTTGTCTGTATCATCATCCTGGAGTTAACCTCTCTTCTCATTTCTGTTTCATACATTAATTTTTCTTGTCCTAAAACTTCAAATGAGTGGAAATTTACAATATATACCCTTTCTTTCAAGTCTTACTTCTTTTACTCAACCTAATATCTTCTGAAATCCATATTTTTGGGTGTAGCAAGGATTTATTATTTTTTCATTACTATGGAATATTTTATTTATGACTGTGCCATAATTTTTTTATTGTTGTCTCTTTGGGTCATTTTCAGTTTGGGCCTATCATTAATAAAGCTGCTCTAGGAGCCAGAAGGTGACATGGTGGTTAATGCACTGGTTTCCCACATGACTGACTACAGGTTGAGTTACAAACTCAGGAGCTTAAAACTAGTGCAGGGCGTGTGCCCAAAATCCCAAGAGGAGAATGAAGGAGAAAGGATTGCAGCATGGCCCTCTCCCCTGAGGGTTATTTCTCTCTTTAGTTCTCACTATTCTTTCTCTGGTCTCTCCAGCAAGCATATGTGCCCTATGACAAAAACCTTTAAAAAAAAAAAAAAAAAGCTGCTTTGAACATTCTGTGTCTTTCTGTGAATATGCATGTATACAGTTTTAAAATGATTAACAACCTAATGAATATGTCATCTGAGCTTTGGCATTTTTAAGCTTAGCATCATATCAAGTGTTTTCTCTCGTCTCATTGTCACTACAAGAGTTTTTAACATTTTTACAATATTTTTTCAGGTGTGTGTACTGTAAGCTACTCACTTTTTTAATTTTTTGGAGAGGTTTTTGCTATAGGGTTCACGTGCTCACCAGAAAGACACAGAGAGACAGAGTGACAGAAAGCGAGAAATCAGCCCCCCCAGGGGGGATGGCCACGCTGCAATCCCTTCTCCTCCATTCTCCTCTCAAGATCTTGGGCACACATGCACACAAGCCCGGCATGAGTTTAAGCCACTGGGTCTGGGACTTGAACTGCGGTCAGCTACATGAGAATCCAGTGACATAGCCATTATGCTAACTGCTGGTCCCAGACTTTTTTTTTTTAAAGTCTCCTGCTTATGGAATAAATAAATAAACTTAAAATAAAAATTAAAAAAATTAGCCAAAAGCTTATTGGTTTTTTTTTGTTTTTTTTTTGTTTTTGTTTGTTTTTTTTTTTTGAGAGGTTTTTGCTACAGGGCATGTGCGCTTGCCAGAGACAGAGACAGACAGAGAGATAGAAAGCGAGAAATCACCCCCCAGGGGCAATGGCCACGCCGCAATCCCTTCTCCTCCATTCTCCTCTTGGGATCATGGGCACGCACGCACACGCGCCTGGCATGAGTTTAAGCCACCAGGTCCGGGACTCGAACCGCGGTCAACTACGTGGGAGTCCAGTGACATAGCCATTATGCTAACTGCTGGTCCCAAGCTTATGTTTAATAATTAACCATGATGGACCAACTGATGGCATGGTGTTTAAGGCAACTGGATCCCACATGGCCAGCTACACAGTTTGAGTCCCAGACCTAGCAGTTTCAAAAACACAAGGTGCATGTGTGTGCATACTCAGAATCCCAAGAGAAGAATAGAGGGGGGACCAGCAGTTAGCATAATGGCCATGTCGCTGGAATCCCATGTAGTTGACCATGGTTCGAGTTCCAGTCCCAGTGGCTTAAACTCACGCCAGGCGCATGTGCATGCATGCCCAAGATCCTGAGAGGAGAATGGAGGAGAGGGGATTGCGGCATGGTCATCCCCTCTGGGGGGTGATTTCTCACTTTCTGTCTCTCTGTCTCTCTCTATCTTTCTGGCAAACGCATGTGCCCTATAGCAAAAACCTCTCCAAAAAAATAAAAAATAAAAAGAACAGAGGAGAAGGAATTGTAGTGTGGCTATTTACTCTAGGGGCTGATGTCTCACTTTCTCTCTCTCTTCAGCAAGCACACATGCCTAGAAAAATTAACTAAAAATAATAATAATAATAATGATAATAATTCATAGGTAGCAGTTGGTGCTCAATAAATATTTGTTTTTAGTTTTTCTAAGAAAAACCCCAGAATTCTGTTTTTAAAAACAGTATTGGTCTAAATTAAAAAGAAAAAAAAAATACTATTGATTCTTCTGCCTCCTTTAAGAGATTCATCATTTCATGGGATTAAAATACCAGTATATAATTTTATCAGTTTACTAAAGCAGAAATTTCTGGGGTTGTTGGTCTCTGTACTCTCCCTCACACACACACACACACACACACACACACACACACACATATTTCCTACTACACTGGAGAAAAGTATTAAGTATTAGATATACAGCCATAATACCTTAACATATTTAACTTAACAACTTGCTCCCTCTCATTTAAGACTTGTGATGTTTCTTTGCACTTTTTTGGACTCTCCCTCCCATGCATCTTATATGCACTTATGCTTGTGCACATATATACCACAGTCTCTCTGTGTTCTGGGACCTACATGTAACACAGTACTTAGAAGTGTTTTGCCTGAGGAAATGCGTAGTAGAGTAGCAAAGTACTGACATTATATACTTTTTTCATAACTGTATGTGGCTTTTCTTCTCAAAAACTGTTGAGGTTGCTGATGGGTAACATGAGCTGTGAAGGCTGTAAGGATAATAGGAGGGGAAAGGAATTGCTTAATGGACCTTGCATATTTGTGAGTATGACTCCAGATCTGCTCAGTTTAGACATGGAACTGCAGAGGGATAAATGTGTCCAGTTTGACCTAGTCCCTTGACTTTTATCTGATGTATATTTTTCCTTTAACAGCAATATATCCTTCAGTCTCTACTTATGCACAGTCAAGACTCTTAATTTTTGGTAGACTGTTTTTTTTTTCTCTTTTTTGATGCTAAAACTGTTGCCTTAGGGTCTTAGGCAGGCTGTAGGCTATAGAGAGAAGACCATAAGAATCATCAAGGATGAATTTTCTCGTTGCTTGTAAACGGATGTTTGTGATGCAGAAGGCTTGAGCTAACAAATTAAGCATAAAATAAGTGGTATTATGGCCCTGTTCTCACTTCAGTGCAGTAGTAAAAGTGTTTCAGTATCTGCTGCTTCACCTTATCTGGTTGTCAGAGTAGAACCATTATTCAAAAAGTTGATCATGGCAAGGTGGAGGATTCATGTGCTTTTGAAGTGCTCAAACAGAAAACCAAGCTCATGGTTTAAAGGCATCACAGCCAGATACCATCACGTAGTGCATGTTTCATTGGTAGGAATTATAGCCAAGATGTGGACATTTAAGTCATATTTGCAGATGAGATGCCAGATATTTGTTCCTTCAGTAGGCTGTGCTTTCCCGATACATTGGTCATTATATGGTAACTAATATATATTGATATAGAGAGTGTATTAATTTTTACATCATGTATAGTATTTATTTAGACCTCAGAATAGATACTAGACAGGATAGAGTATATGCCAAGGCTTTCAGGTCTTGAGAGTTTTTAAGTTTTCTAGAACTGGTATTTCTTAAATCTGTTGACCTCATTATGAAAACTTACTCACCTGTTCTCATTTTTCAGTGCTTTTTTTTTTTTAAATTGTGAGATTGCTGTGTTTTCTTTTATACTCCTTCAATCCTATGCCAAAGATTATAATTGAAGACATTAAAACCAGCAAATGACATGATGGTTACATCACTCAACTCCCACGTAGTTGACTGTGTTTCAAGTCCTGGACCCAGCAATTTGAAACTAATGCCAGGTACATGTGCATGTGTGCCCAAAATCCTAAGAGGAGAATGGAGGAGAAGGGATTGCAGTGTAGCCATCCTACCTTGGTGGGGGGGGTGTGATTTCTCGCTTTCTGTCTCTGTCTCCTGTGAGTGCATGCACCCTACATCAAAAATATAAGGGGGAAAAAAGACATTTATTGAATGCTTACATATGTACCAGGTGTTGTGTCAATTACTTTCACATGTATTTTTTCACTTGATGTCCTAAATGGTTCTGTGGCACTTTTATCCATAGTTTACAGCTAAGGAGACTTAGACTAGGTTGGTCTCTTGTCCTTTCTAAGCATGAAATCCTCCTCCTCTTTAGATTGAGTTTTAACCCTGTCCTTCCATTCAACAGGTTCAGCTCACACAGGTCGTATCTACTCCTGGATGATGCATGTGATAGTCTTCCGTACTTTGGTGTGCTGGAGGTGATCTAGCCTATGAGTCCTCCTTCACGGAAACCTCTTGGCAGCTATGCTGCTTGTCCTAGGAGCTTCACTCCTAGAAAACTGATTCACTTTATTTTAGAAGAAACAGGGACAGAGGCTGTGAACATGCTCACTGTTCTACACCAAGGAAGCTAATATTCTTAGAGTGATGGTTGTATACTGATGGACCAGTGTAAGGAAGTGACGTGTAGTTTTCTGTCCTCATGGTTGTGAAAATATTCACATGAAAGAATCATTAGCTACCATTACTGATTTGAGCTTCCCTCAAAATCCACCTATTATAAAAGCTTAACATGCTAATGATTTGGAGCAAATTAGTCTAAGCATTGGTTGAATGGGCTGACATATAAATCTTTTTTAAGCCTATTGGATGCATATTAGTTTTGTCATAAGCTAGAAGGGTTCATGGACTGTGTCACTGTGATCTTCTCTGTACTGACTTTTATTATTACTAAATAACCAAACTAAATTCTGTCTATCTCTATGTTTAGGTACAGATAAAAATATAGATTTTTTTAAAGGTTCCTGCTAAAGGTCATGTGCACTTACTAGAGAGAGAGAGTGAGAGGTAAGGTGAGAAATCACCCCCTAAGGGGATGGCCACACTGCAATCCCTTCTCCTCTATCTCCTTCTGGGATTTTGGGCATGCATGCATACATGCCTGGCCTGATTTTCAAGCTTTCAGGTCTTGGACTCGAACCATAGTTAGCCATGTGGTAATCCAGTGCCCAAACCACCATGCTATCTGCCAATCCAATTCTATCTATATTTTTAGATGGATTCTCTGCTTCTTAATAGATACCAAAGCAGGAAATCTACTATATTTGTATGTTTCTGTCACCTGACAGGTAACTGACTTAATGCAGGATCCAATAAATGTTGAATAAATGAGTAATAGTTGTTTAGCATGATGCCAAACACTCAATAGATACTTGATAGACATTCTGCTAATCATTATGATGGAAGGCATCTATCTGTCTCTTCATTCTTAAGAGTTTGATTGGAAACAAATTAGCTGAGCACATCAGTTTTTTGGTGACTGGAGCTGCTTGCTGCTAAGAGTAAATTACAGACTCTTTTTTTTTTTTTTGCCTTTTTAACAGAACTTAACATGACAACTATTACAGTAGTGATCTTCATGAGTCAAAACAAGCATAAGGAAGGATGGTGACTGAGATGACACTGATACTAGAAAGCAAAATAAGAAGGGAGCTAGCTGGGACCTTGGAAACAAGTGAAAGAAAAGTACATGAAAATAGAGGAGCCAAAATTAAGGAAAAGAAAGTAAGAGAAATAAGAAACTGAAACATAATGCCCACCAAATAAAAAAGAAAAAAAAAAAAACACAAACAAAAAGATTAAGAATGTTGGGACCAGCAGTTAGCATAATGGCTATGTCACTGGACTCCCACATAGTCGACCGCGGTTCTTGTCCGACCCGGTGGCTTAAAACTCACACTGGGCACGTATGCATGTGTGCCCAAGATCCAGAAAGGGGAATGGAGGAGAAGGGATTGCAGCGTGGCCATCCCTCCTGGGGAGTGATTTCTCGCTTTCTGTCTGTCTCTCTCTGTCTGGCGAGCGCACGTGCCCTATAGCAAAAACCTCTTTTAAAAAAAAAGATTAAGAATGTTAACTAAATTATCTCCAGTATGTTTATTTTATCTGTGTATGTGTGTATATATTTAAAGACAAATCTCACTATTGCAATCCTCCTGCCTCAGCCTCCCAGTGGAAACTGTAGGCACGTGTCACATCTTTTTTTTGGAGGGTGGGAGAGGTTTTTGGTTTTTTTGTTTGTTTGTTTGTTTTGTTTTGTTTTGTTTTTGCTATAGTGTGCATGTGCTCACCAGAGAGAGAGACAGAAAGCGAGAAATCACCCCCCAGCGGGGATAGCCACACTGCAATCCCTTCTCCTCCATTCTCCTCTCAGGATCTTGGGCACACACGTACATGTGCCTGGTGCAAGTTTAAGCCACCAGGTCCGGGATTCAAACTGTGGTTGACTACATGGGAGTCTAGTGACATAGCCATTATGCTAACTGCTCGTCCCCTTCTAGCTCTTTTTCACACAGGGTGTTGTTATGTTGCCTAAATCAATTGAGTTCACTATCTTCTTGCTCAGCCTCCTTGAGTCACTGGGATTGTAGGCTGGACTGGGAATTGAACTTGGGCCTCCCATGTGTTACAGCATACAGAGCATAGCCGCCTAGAAGTGTGGGCCACCATGACTGGGTCTAACTTTTATTTCCAGGTGACAGGAAAAAGAGTTTTAGAAGTCCCATTGGATCTGCTTAGGAGTTTCCGTTATTTTTCATTTACCATGGCTTTTCCTTTACTGAAAATCTCTCACTGTGTTTCATCATGACTGCAGCTATTTATTCATCGGCTATCTTTTCCTTTTCAAGAGGTAGAAAGGCTCAGATTCTCATTGTTTCATGTATTGGTATGCTTTCATCTGAAATAATGGTTTCACAGGCAAAAGTAAAAATTTAAGGGGCAGCGCATGGTGTGGTGTTGAAAGCAGGTGGATCCTATATGCTAACTGCGCAGTTCGAGTCCTTGTCCTGGCAGCTTGAGAAATACATGGGGCATGTGTGTGTGCATGCCCCAAATCTCAAACAGAGAGAGGAATGGAGGAGAAAAGATCGCAGTGTGACCCTATAAGAGGTGCTTTCTTACTTTCTCTACCTGTCCCTCTTTGATGAGCTATGCACACTTTGTACTAGTGTAATAGAAGCTCTTGGTAAAAATTTTGCCTGGTGAGATGGCTAGTCATGGGTTTTTGCTTCATCTCTGAGGTTCTTCATTTTTTTCCATCTTAAATTGAAGATGTTGAATTATATAAATTCTTTTTTTAAAGAATTATTTTATTATTATTATTATTTAATTTGTTACAGGCACACATGTTTGACACAGAGAGGGAGAGAGAGAAAGAAAGTGAGAAAGCAAGCTGCCAGGTCTGGGACTCCAACTGCAGTCAGCCATGAAGGAGCCCAGCACCTTAACCAGTATACTACCTCCTGATTACATAGCCTCATAAATTCTTTTTTTTTTTTTTTGGAGAGGTTTTCATTATAGGGCGCATGCGCTCGCCAGACAGACAGAGAGAGACATAGAGACAGAAAGCGAGAAATCACCCCCCAGGGGGGATGGTCACACCGCAGTCCCTTCTCCTCCATTCTCCTCTCGGGATCTTGGGCACGCACGCACACGCGCCCGGCGTGAGTTTTAAGCCACCGGGTCCAGGACACAAACCGCGGTTGACCATGTGGGAGTCCAGCGACATAGCCATTACGCTAACTGCTGGTTCCCTAGCCTCATAAATTCTTAAGAATCCATCTGTGGGAACAGCAGTTGGAGTAATGGCTGTGTCGCTAGACTACCATGTAGTTGACCACGGTTCAAGTTCTGGATTCGATGGCTTAAACTCATGCCGGGTGCATGTGCACGCGTGCCCAAAGTCCCGAGAGAGAATGGAGGAGAAGGGATTGCGGCGTGGTCATCCCCTCTGGGGGTGTGATTTCTCACTTTCTGTCTCTCTGTCTCTTTTTGTCTTCCTGGTGAGTGCAAGCACCCTATAGCAAAAACCTCTCCCCAAAAAATGAATCCATCTTGCTTTCATATTGTAATTAAAATAAAGCATTAGCTACAAGACCAAAAAAGGAGCAGTAGGTAGTTCCCATATTTGCTTCAGTCATTATTCTAGTATTCTGTGTTATTATCTCTCATAATCCTTCAGTTCTCCACTTCTTAGATGGGAAAACTGAGGCTCAAAGAGATCATTACTTCCCTGAGATAATACAGCAGTACCATGATATTGTTAAATGAATCAAAGTAGAGTACAATAGAGAAAACAAAATATAAAATGAAAAGATTTGTTGAGAACTGGCTCATTAATACTTCGTACAGGCCTGTACTCAAATGAGCATAGTGGATCGGAAAAATTACAAACCAGAGTAGTGTGTTGTACATAGTGATGTTAAATGAGTATTTGTTGAATGGATGATGAATAAGAGTAGTGGTTTTGAAAAATTCCTAGTAAAATTTTAAATATGGGCTCATTAGCTAGAAATTGAATTTACTCTTCTGCTATTTTCCTTTTGGTGTTTAAAAGTAAAATACCATTTATATCTTTAGTAAAAAAGTTCAGTGTTTATTATTGTTCAGTTGTGGCGACACATGTAGTTGGACTGGTGAGTATATGTGGTCTGTTGTATTATGTGGAAATGGAGTAACTGAAGATGTTGGGAACTAAAAAGGAATTTTCAGTCTCTTTTGTAAGGTAAGTTAACACTCTCTTTTCAATAAAAAGTAAATTTGTCCCTTCTCAGTGATGTTTATTATGATGATCCTGATCTATGCATGTCTATTGAAGATTTAGGAACTGAAGCAGAATGGAATCTCAAACCATTTCCTACAGAGCAGTACCCACCGTGTCAACAACTATCAATATTTTGTATCCTGAATAAAAATTGTTTCTCTCCTCTATCACTTTTAACTTCTGTTTGGTTTTACAAGTCTAAAAGTTTGGCAAGTCTTGGGAGTTCACCTGATGTACAACAATATACAATTTTTTTAATGCTGGTGAGTGTGTGTACACACCAGAGAGAAAGTGAGAGAGAGAAAGAGAGATTTTAAAAAGCACCCTTCAGTGGGGACTAGTTATGCCACAATCCTTTTACCTCCGTTTTTCTGTCATGGCAGGATCCTGGAATGTGCGCACTTGGACTTGTGTGTTGCAACCAGTTCTGGGATTCAAACTGTGGCTGGCCTTGTAGGATTCAGTTCTCTCTGCACAGGACTTAACCACTACATTGTGGGGCTAGCCCAACACTACTTTTTAATGCGTTTTACTTTCTGTTGTTTTTGTTCTTGTTCAGTCTATGTGATGCTCTCCCTCCACCCCATACCATCCAACATTGACAGAGAATTATGGGAAGCAGTACATGCAGACTTACGGCCCAAACCAACATATGGGGGAAAGGGGACCTATAGAATAGTAATTTTACTTCCTGTTCTCTGTACTGCTCAGTTTAACCCCCATCTTACCACTTACTTCCTTCATGTAGAAAGCTCATTACAATTATTTCTGGTATCACTGTAGAATGTCAGCTATGGAACAGACTTAGAACTCATTATGTCCAACTCCTTCATTATTTAGATGAAAAGACTGAGCCCCCAGAGAGGGGTCTTGCACTAAACTGTAGACCTCCTTTTAACGTAGCCTACTATCTTTTTCACTGTCAAATCCTCCATGTTTAATATAGTATCTCTATGAAACTGGTGTTCAGTAAAAGTTTTTGTATTTTTCAAAGTCACATAAGTAGTGGTTGCAGAGCTAGAACTTGAACCTTGCATCTCTCTATCAGTTATTTGTTCATTGTCACATCCACAGTTATCTCATTGTAGTTTAAAGGGAGTCAGCTTCCAGTCTTTTAAAACACAATTACCTTTCAGTTCATCTCTAGTAAACAAACAGCAGCTGTCCCTCATTGGCAGGGCTGCAGTTCCACCACTGCTCAATTCTAGAAACTGACACTATTAACTGTTCTGCTAAAAAGAGGACTCTTCTACTCACATGATATCCTGGCTGTGTCCAAAGTGTAATATTTAATTGCATTTTCTTAATCTTTACCACTGTATTGCTAAGCTTTCTAATACCTTCAAAATACCAAATCTCAGGCTTATCCTAATTAAAGAATCTCAATTTAATCCATATTGCATGACAATTCAATTTGTTGATTGCTTTTTCTCCCCCTCTTTGTGAAATTCCCGTCAAATGTATTAATTCAACATGATGAATCCTGTATTCAACCCACTGGAGTGAATAATTAAAATTAGCTGATAAAACTTTCAGCAGAATTACTTTGTGAAATTGCTGAACAGATGTGTCATTTTAATGAAAATCCACAGACAAGCTCCTTCTCCCCCTCGGCAGGATAAAAATATTATCCCCTCGGCACATACTTAATTTGGTGGTAAATACACTCGGAGCGATTGCTGGAAGGGAAGAAAAAGCAACTTGTCACACTTAGTAACTTGATTTTTCCCCAGCATGCAGTAACAGCTATCTACAGTAATTCATAGTGCTCTATTGTTGCTGCAAGTCCCAAAGAGAACTTATTAAAATGCAATAATCTCCTATTTAAACAGAAACAATAACCATTAAATTTCCTGTGGATCCAAAATTGAGCACAAGCCCCATCTGGTAAGAGTGATTAGAGGCCTGATGAGGGAATTTAATTTGCAACATTCAAAGACTAAATCTGAGCAGATCTTGTCACCTGGGACTCTAGAGCTGCTTGCTGTCTTCTTAAAAATCTCGACCTAAACTGAAAATGGAATGTAGAAGTGAAAATGTTACCCAGGGGCCACCCTGACAGGATTGTGTTTCATTATGTCTCCAGCAGGCCTAGTGAGCAGAGGGGATTTTAGTGCTGTCCGCCTTGGCTTTGTGGGCAAGGCCTTTTGACAGGGCTCACACTAATGCTGTCATTTCCTGTGGTACACTGTGCATCTTTAATGTGGCTGCCCCTCTTAGGTCCTGGACTGCCAGGCCCCTCCCATCTTACTTCCTTTCCTTTTCCAGCCTATCAGGTCCTCTGCCTAACTCTGAAAAGTGTTCTCTACATCTCCTCCTCCAGGAGCCAGACTCTCAGCAGGCTTCTTGGAGCATCACTGTAGCTTACTTACATTTTTTGTCTTCTCCTTGCGTATAGACAGCCTCTTTCTCTTTGGTTTATTTTGTTTTTCTGTTAACTGTGAGAGAGCTGAAATTGGATATGTGTTATTAATAAACACAGTGGTCATCTTCCTCCTCTCCTCAGGGCTTCTTCCTTATTTATACTGCCTTTTAAGCTGCAGAGAAACCATGTGCATTCAGTTGTCATCAGAGAAATATGGGTTTCTCTGTGTGTGTGTATGATGTGCGCACATGCACCTATTTGTATGTTGTCGCAGGCCTGACAAGACAATATCATAGCATTCAATTTTTGGTTAGTAAAAATCCCTAGTTAAGTATTTGCTCTCAGTAGCAGGGCTCTTGGTGGTGAGGAAGTAACTTGGCAGGAGAGAAGGCAGTTATGATATGTGAAATAACATGATCTAGTGATTCTTAACGTTTCACTGACCATATATTATCTGGGGTACTTTATCTAACTTTCAGAAATCTCTGTAATCATCAGACTCCACACAGTTTCCTTTTTTCTGGGCTCCCAATAGCTTGAAATATCCAGAGCCCCCTTTTCAAATTTAGTGAAAATGTTACACAAACTCTCCACCTCTTGGTATTTCCCCTCCATTTTTAATGTCTTCTCCCTCCCCTGTGTCCTGGGGCAGTCCACATCTATATGATGTCATCCGCTAGTGTTCCCTGATTGCTCTCTTTCCTTGTCCCCAGTAACTACTGTACCTCATCATTTGTCTTTTGAGAGGATGATTTTTCAGTTTTCACCTATAGTTTAGGAAATTAGGATTAAATTTTTAACTCCTGCTACTCTTCATCCTTCCTTAACATATAAATTCCTGCAGAGCCAGCCCTAAGACCTAATTTTTAGGAGTGGATAGAGAGGTCTTTGTCATGAACCATATCACCTGGGATTCTTGAAAAATTAATTGTATTTATTGAGTACCTACTGTCTTTAAGGTAATTTACATAAAGATGGGAAGATACTGAGAAGTTTGAGACCTACCCTAATCCTACTACCTGTATTTACATCTAGTAGGGAAATGTAAGAAAGGGAACCTAGAACTGGTGAATATTATAATCAGAGATGTGTGTGCAGAATAAGGAGAGATGACTGGGGACTGGTGTAGTTCTAGAGACTGCCTGAGCTGGCTGCTATTAAGCAGTATGTCCAGCCATCAGAACCCTCCCAACCACTGTAGCCAAGACGTACAGGTGCAAGGCCAGAGAAGGAGTTTTAATGCAGCACAGCTGGGTTCACTTTGGTACATCTTGCAGAGAGCCCTGGAAACAATTGGTGTAACCTGTTAACTAGTAGCATTGACTTTGATGTCAGGCACATCTGGTTGTGAATATTCCCTGAACTATCCTTAAACTTTCTGTGAAAGTTTCTTAACTCTTTGAATCTGAATTTCCTTGATTGTAAAATGGTATTTAATAATACTTATGTCATATGGTTTTCATGGGGATTTTGTAAAGTGCCTGGCATATGGAAGAGGCTGGGTAAATGATGGCAGTGCACTTAACTCTTGAGGGCAGGAGGAATGAATTAAATACAGAATAAGGCCTAGGGACTTTGCTGCATTTCCTATCTGGTATTACTTACTTACATCTTTCCAGAAACTGTCTTTCTTGATGTCACTAATAGTTTCAGTCTTAGTGTCCCTATCTCTAGCCCTGTTCTCAGAATATCTGTTGATAGTACAGAATTCCTTTGAAACTAGTGACCCTCTAGTTTAATACAGCATCCACTATGTGGTAAGCTAATTTGAGAAAATAAATATCTACATACATAGAAAACACAGGAAAGACATGCATCACAACATTCACAGTGGCTACTTTTGATTCATGGGATTATGGGCAATTACAGTTTTCTTTTAGCTTAAGTCTATTACGTGTTTATCGTAAAAAAATAGCTTCAGTAAAACGGTTTCCAATTACCTTTTCACTCACAACTGTGAAATAAGAAATTGAAACTTCTGCTTAGAAGAAAGAATTTTGAGAACCAGCAGATAGTGTAATGTTTGTGTTGCTGGACTCCCATATAGTCAACCATGGTTCAAGTCCCGCACCCGGTGGCTTAAATTCACACCTGGCACAAGTGAATGTGTGCCCAAGATCCCAAGAGAAGAATGGAGGAGAAGGGATTGCATTGTGGCCATCTCCCCTGGAGGGTGATTTCTCATTTCTGTCGGTCTCTCTTTTTCTCTGGAGTGCATGTGCCCTATAGCAAAAACCTCTCTAAAAAAAGAAAGAATTTTGAAGACTGCATCCAGTTTGGGTTTTGAACAACAGTAGTAAGGTGGCCTGCCTGCAAGATTTAAGTAAGTCCTTCTTACTTGGAAATAACTAACAATGAATTCTAACCCCATGCAGTGGAGAACTCATAGTATCAGTGACTTCTTACACATATGGAGCCTGAGTAATGAGGGGAATTTTCCCAGCCAGACTTTTTGCCTCCTCTAGATCTTGGTTACCAAGCAGATTCCTGGCCCTGAAATCCTGAATTGCGACATAGAATGCTCCGCCCCACGTGATACTGCTATCAGCACTGCTTCCCTCTGGTTCATTTGTGCCCTATTCGCTTTGGTTTCTACATAAGATCCTAGGCCATAGTAATAGACTACAAGTATATAATGAGAAAAGTATCACAAGTCATTTTAATTTTTAATGATGTTTAGTGTCTTAATACTATATACTTCCTTTTGTCTTAAAGCTAATCTTATGCTCTGAGAGGTGTCAGTATAAAAGATCTCATTTTTAGCCCCATACACTGTAGCTATCTATAAATGTTCTGTAAAATATATCCCCTACATAAAAGTGCTTATTATTTCTTGAAGTTTTTTTTTTTAAAACCTTTCTCTTTTTTGGTAAATAAAAGTCTTTTTGGCTTTGATATGACTATTACACCCTAGGTTTGGGTTCTTTCTCCATTCCTTCATCCCTAGCCCCCTGTGGGATCCCTGTAAGAAAAGTGGGAGGGGGTGGGGAGCATGGATTCCTTAATAAGTCCCAAAGGTAATCAAAAGAAAGAAATGCAATATGAACAAACTCGCCAAATATTCTCATGCTTCTTTGGGGAATACTTAATGCACATAAGGTCAGGCCTTTGTAATGTTAATCTGAGAGTTCTAGGAAGAAAGCCATCATTTTAAAGAGTAATGTTTTCTCTGGAAAAAGAAAAAAAAAAGCTTTGATTTACAGAGAAATGTTGTTCTAACACACCTACATTAAACCAGTGCCTGTTGGCCTTGTTAAGATGCCCGGCTGCTTGGTTGGAGTAAATGCTCCATTCAGGATGTTTAGGGCAGTTAGCTGAAAGTTGCAGTAAGGGAGGTGTCTTGTTTTCCTGCGTTCAAAACAACCCCTCTTCAGTTTGGGCTGGGACAACCTCATTCTTTAGGTATGCTGGTCCATGGCAACAACATAGCTCAGCAAGTGCAGATGCCCCCTCCTCTTCCAGGACTGGCATTCTGGAGGGAAGTCTCACCAGACGCAATGTGGTGTAGGTACTACAGGTGTCTTTTAGGTATAGAGACTCAACACAGACTCCCTGATTTTTACTGCAGGTGGTGGCAGTGCCTTCTCCCCACATATAAAACTCCATATTTCATAGAGGACATTGTGTGGTTGAAAGGAATATATACAACCCCTCTTATCCTAAACAGGTACCAGACAGGTGACCATCCATTCTGTATTAGAACATTTCCAGGGACTAGCAATTTTTTAAGTCTTCAGGAAAGTCATGATGTGGTTTTTGATGCAAAAATGCATCACATCTTTTCTGATGACCCCATACTATTCCTTTAATTACTTCCTCCATTATTTCCTTTCACAGGAGTCTTACACTATCCATACCTCTTCTGAGTTCATCTCATTTAACCTGGTTTCTCATCCCCTTATCTTCTTAGTCTTTTTCCCCTCAAACTGTGCCCGTGCGTGTGTGTGGGGGGGTGGGTGGGTGAGTGTGTGTGTGACAGAGAGAGAGAGAGAGACACGTGCATATATGTGAATCTGCCTTGAAACAGTTTTCAAAACTGGCTGTAGTTGTCTGTGTATAAGATCTGCTTTGCCAAGTTTTTATTAAGGAATGAGGAAAAAAGAAAGAGCAAGAGAGGGAAAGAGGAGAAATGCCAGGCTTTTTCTAGAGGAGCCAATATATGGAAATTACCCTTGTTTCTTCTCTAAAGTAGTAAAGGTCACAGCAGTAGTTGCAAAACCCGTAGGCCGCCTACCGCCTTCCACACATTCAGCATTACTATTCTTGCCTATTTTACCCTTAGGCATCCTTTATTTCTTGCACAGATGGTCTCACTCAGGCCTAACAAAATGTTTTAAGCTTTGCATAAATTAAAACAAGAGGTCTCTGAGTACAAAAGTGCAACTTTTTTTTTTTAAACTTGAAAACAACTATGCTGGCATCTTTTACAAAATTACAGCCTCAAGCCAGACTTCTGTAATAGTTTTCCTTAGGGAAAAAAAAAAGGAGAGGGAAGAGAATGTGTCAATGCACACATACAGCAAACGCAGACTCTCTTCCTATATGGTGGTTTTATGTTGCTCTGTGTTCCTGTGCAGGTTGATGAGGCATGAGTGGTGGGTGATTCGGCTTGAACAACTAGATTTGGAAAGATTTTGGGGGTGCCAGATTTCTGGGTTCCTTTATTAGCATGATCATGGTAGCTGTTGAAACATGTAGGCTTACAAGAATTCCTTCCTTAATCTTCTCACTATGTGCTATCATATAACAGCATCTTACTGAGGCTGAGTTGAAAGAAAGTGGGGAGTCAACCCAAAGAGAAATAATCTATTCTTCCCAACTCTGTGGAAATTATCCTACAATGTCAACATGTGGTATACCGTATTAAGATAAATGGGGGGGCCAACATGTGGTATACCGTATTAAGATAAATGGGGGGGCCAGCAGTGTAATGGCTATGTCGCTGGACTCCCATGTAATCGACCGTGGTTTGAGTCCTGGACCCGGCGACTTAAACTCACACCAGGTGTGTGTGTGTGCGTGCCCAAGATCCCGAAAGGAGAATGGAGGAGAAGGGATTGCGGCATGGCCAGACCCCCTGGGGGGTGATTTCTCACTTTCTGTCTCTCTGTCTGTCTCTGTCTGTCTGGCGAGCGCACGTGCCCTATAGCAAAAACCTCTCCAAAAAAAAAAAAAAAAAAAGATAAATAGGAAACAGTGTGGTCTTCTAGAGATATTGCCTCCCTTTGGGTTCACAAATCATCAAAAGAGTGATGCTACACATCTTTTCTACTCAACATGTACAATTGAGAAACATGTCTGCTCAGTTACAGAGATGACTTAACGTAGTAATAAAGCTTGCTGTAAATTTAAGTTTTGGCTTTCAGGTCATTAGACTGGACCCACCCTTACATTTTACCTAGAGAACAATAGAGTACCTCCCTTGTGTTTAGCTTCTTCTGTGTGTCAGGTATGATGTAAGGTTTTCTTTTTTTTTTTCCATATATATATATATATATATATATATATATATACCTCTTATTTGTTAGCCAGTAACCCTATGTGCCCATTATAGGAAAGACAGAAAATACAGACAAGTAGAAAGAAGAAAAACTACCTTTAAAAATGAAGGCAACCCTTAAATGAAATCCTGCTGCCAATCCATGATCACTTGTAATATAGTGTTTTTTTCTGTGTTATTGCATTTTATAGGAACCTATTCCTAAAAGATTCAGTGGTCAAAATGCTCAGTTAATCAGGATCTTGAATTTCTCATTCCTTTCAAAGAATATACTTATAGCAATTCTAGAAATGAGTAAGTGACAGCAGGAACCAGAGTCAGGTGAATGTCGGCATCACTTGATTCATTTGGTATGCTTTGTGGCTTTTTCATTGTTACGTGGCTTTGCATAGACGGTACCTGTAATCATTACCATTTGGCTCATGTAAAAAGCAATGAATTTTCAGTGAAAGAGAATGGTGCTTTGATCCTTCTCTTTGTCTTTGAACTGCTTAGAAATACTAAACTTAGCAGTTAAAAATAAGCTGAAGACATCTCAGATCATAATTTTTTAAAACTCTTGACACTATAACTTTATCCAAGTAGGTAAATCCTAATAACCTAATACTCTGTAGCCTGTGATTAAAGACTCATGATGGAAACTGGCAATAATTTTATAAACTATTTGTTTATGAACAGTTACTTGCTATTTGATACTTAACAATGAATCATTTGCAGCTAACATTTTAAAAAATTCATCTTGGTTCACTAAAGAGTGACTTTTATTTTGTTTTGCTTATTTTAAAATTTATATAAATAGAGTAATTGTGCAATTTGGTTTTTCTATTCTTTAATTCCTAAGACTCAATCATATTGCTGCATGTTGCTGTAATGCACTCATTTTCACTGCCCTTTGGAATTACATTATATGACGACAAGGGTCTTCACATAGTTCATGGAAAATGTATATCATAAAAACCTATGCATAGATTTAAGTTTTTTGAATGAAATAAACTTGTACTTTGTGTTTTTCCATGAACTTTGTGAAATTCTCTTGGATGACCTTTATGTCAGTGGACGGTAGAGTGATGTGCAAGTTGTTTCCAATTTTGCTTGGTTACAAGTAAGTAATGCTATATGACTTTCTTTGATGTTTCTCTTTGCACATATTTCTGATATTTACCTGAGATTAGAATTGATGGGACTTAGGATATGCACATAAATAACATTACTGGATAATCCCACTTGACTTCAAAACTAATTATACCAATTTCCACTCTTACTAGTAACAGTATAGAAGTGTTAACAGTGGCTTCACATTCTTACTAATGTTCTTGACTGTCAGACTTAACATTTTTTGTCAGTGAGACGAGTCTGAAATAATATTGCTGTGTCTGCATGTATGCGTACATGTGCACATCAGAACTTAACAGGAAGAGTTCGATAATTCAACTATTAGTTCATCGGAAAAGTTATGACGTATTTTTTCCATGCAAAAATGAACCATGACTTTTCTGATGACCCAATATTTTACTCTTTCTTGCATCAGTTTTTTATTTTTTTTTAATTTTTTTTTTAAGAAAATATTTCTAGGGGGACCAGCAGGTAGCATAGTTATTAAGGCACTGGACTCCCATGTGGTTGACAGTGGTTTGAGTCCCAAACCACAGTGGCTTTAAACTCATGCTGGGCGCATGTGCATGAGTGCCCAAAATCCTGAGAGGAGAATGGAAGAGAAGGGATTGCTGCATGGCCATCTCCCCGGGGGTGGGGGTGGGGGTAATTTCTTGCCTTCTGTCTCTGTTTCTCTCTCTCTTTAGCAAGCACATGTGCCCTATAGCAAAAATCTCTCAAGATATGTATCTATCTGTCTATTCATTGAAGCTCTAAAATGTATTAAATTATTTAGATACCCTCTATTAATTTTTAACATCTGTTTCTTTGTAATTAATTTTCCATCATTTTCTGTGGTTAGCATTGGTGCTGTTATGCATTATGTTGTTTGCTTTGTTTTGTTTTATCTTTCCTGCTAAGAATTTTTCAACATTATTAACCTCTTTTAAGAACAAACTTTTAGTCTTATTTATTTTCTACTTATTATTTCCATTGTATATATTTAAATTTTACTTTTTGCTTGTGACTTTATTATTTTTTTCAACTTATTTTGTTTTATCTTTTTAAAATTTTTTATGTAATACTTAGTTATTTTTTATTTTTGAGCCTTTTATAATATTTTAAATATGTGTAAACATATATACACATACACACTGTTTTTTCTTCTATAGGGCACATGCACTTTCTGGGAGGGCAGAGAGAAAGAGAGAGGGAGAGCGAGGGGGGAGAAAGAGAGAGAGAAGGAAAGGAATAAGAGAAGGAAGAGAAGAGGAGAAGAGAAGAGAAAGAAGAAAAGAGGAGAGAAGACAAAACGAGAAGAGAAGAAAATGCGAAAGCACACCGGGAGTTGGGGGGAGGAGAGGATTTCCACACCACAATTCAGTCCTTTTGTTCATTCTTCTCCTGGTATTTTGGGTGCTCATAGGCGCCCAGCATGTCTTTCAGGCTACCAGTCAAGGACTCAGACTACATAGTCAGCCACATGGGATTCATCTGCCTTAAGCATATACCACCTGGTTGGTCTTACACATTTTAAGGCTATACATTTTTCTCTGAAAACTAGTTAGCTTCCTTTTAAGTTTTTCGATATGTGACATTTTGTTACTCTTTAAAACTATTTTAAATTTTATCTACTTTTCAACCTATACTTATGTCTCTTCATTTCATATATATGGATGTTCGCTAGGTATTTTCCTTCTGTTACTGAGAACATGGTCTCTATAGTGCTTATCCTTTGTAATTTATTGTGACACCCTTTATGGCACAGTACGTTGTTACTTTTCCTGAATAATCTGTGAGAGTTTGAAAAAACTGTATCCTGCAATTGAACAACTTAGTGTTATTTGTATATGTGGTAAAACAAACATGTTCGGGGCCAGCAGGTGACGTGATGGTTAAGGACACTGGCCTCCCACATGGCAGACCACAGTTCGGGTCCCGGACCTGATGGTTTGCTCACGCTCGCTCGCTCTCTCTCTCTCTCTCTCTCTCTGTCTCTCTCTCTGCCCCTTTCTGGTCAAATTAAATGAATAAATACGTAAATAAGTAAGTAAAATAATTCTAAAAAAAACCCCAGGTTTATCTTGTTGAAATTATTAATAACTGTTTTTCTGCTTGATATATCAAATACTGAAGGAGCTGTATGAAAATCTCCAAGTATGATTATGGATTGTGGTTCTCTCAAAATTTTCCATATATGTCTGGTTCTTTTCTTAAGGTTATATAACATCGCATATATTTTTAGAATTGTTAGGTCCTTCTGATGAATAGAATAATTTTTATTCTAGTGACCCTCTTATTAATCTATACAAAACAGTTGTTTTTGCTTTAAATTCTGTTTAACCAGATTTATTATAGGTATAGTCCCCATACTTGCACACTTGCACTCTGGCATTAAAGAATGTTGAGGTCATTGATTTATATTCTTTAGGATTCTATACTGTTACTGTCATTTATTTGTTTCTGTGTTGAATGCGGTTTGTTCTGGTTGCTTTTAAGTCCTCCTTTATCTTTGATATTTAGCAGGTTAACATGCATTTAGGTTTAAGTTTATTTACACATGTCCTGCTTAGGATTTGTTGACTCTATATTTTTTGATTGGCATTTTTCATCAGTTATTAAAAATCTATTCATGACTTTTCTTTTCTTTTTAGCTTTCTGCCCTAGAGCAGGGGTACTCACCAGAGAGAGATAGTAAGAGGGAAAGTGAGAAATCAAGCTTCTCCTCCTTTCTTGGGCATGAACACACATGTATCTGACATGATTATCAAGCTTTCAGGTCCAGGACTCAAACTGTGGGAGTCCAGTGTCTTAATCATCATACCACCTGCTGGACCCTCTTCAAATATTACCTACTCACCATTTTCTCTCTTCTTTCCTCTTGGAACTATGATTAGGTGTTTGTTAGGCATTTTCTCTCTCTCTTTCAAATTGAATTCTTTATTCTTTTCTTTGGATAGGGCACATGCACTCACAGGGAAGAGAAAGGGAGAGAGAGTGAGAAAGCAGCCCTCAAGGGCGTGGCCACACCACACTCTTCCCCTCCATTCTCCTCTTCGGATTTTAGGCATGCACTCAGACTTGACCAGCATGTATTTTGAGCCGCAGATCCAGGACTCACAGTCACACAGCCACAGATTTGGCCTTATGGGATCCAGCTACTTTAACCACCATGCCACCAGTCAGCTCTAACCTTCTTTCTCTCTTTATCAAGTTCATGACATTTATATTTCCTGCTGTAGATTCTAGATAATTCCTTATGTTTTTCTTCCATACTGATGGTTATTTTTTTTTTCTCTTTGAGTTTTTGCAATAGAGTGCTTGCTCTCGGCAGAGAAGGACAGAGAGAGAAACTGAAAAATCACCTCCCAGGGAGGATGGCCATGCCGCAGTCCTTCCAGGTGAGAAAGCATTCCCCATTGACCTGGTGGTGCTTCAACCCTTCTCTTTCATTTCTCCCTCCTTTCAGAATTTTAGGCTTGCATGCACGCATGCCCAGCATATTTCTCAAGCTCCTAGTTCCAGGACTTTAACTGCACCATCAGCCATGTAGGATCCAGCCATCTTAACCACCATGGCACTGGCTGGCCCCAAATTTGATGTTTGAATATATGAGGATATTTCAAAAAAGTTTGAAGAAATATGGAATTAAAGTACGTACTTATTTTGGTACTGAAATTTTTGATGCCCATGTGTAGTTTTTTCATTAACAGGCATTTTTTGTAAACTTTTTGAAGACCCCTTATATATCTATAATGTGAAATGATTTAATAAGGTTTATTAAACAAATTTATTAACTCACATACTTGTCCTTTTTTCTGGTGAAAACATTTAAAATAAACTTTTTTCACATTATTATAGTATATAATGCATTATTATTTATTATTACCATTCTGTGTGTCAACCACTAAAGCTTATTTTCCCTGTGTAACCTAAACTTTGTATCTTTGGATCAACATCTCATCCCTTTCCCTATCTATCTTTCTCTTCTGGTCTCTGGTAACCATCATCTTACTCTCTTATTTCTGTGAGTTCAACTTTTTTAGCTTCAGGTGGGTTGTTAGAAAAGTCATGGTGTATTTTTTCTGTGTTTCTGTATACAAAAATGTGCTATGACTTTTTAACAACGCAATACATATAAGGAAGATTATATGTCTTTCTGTGCCCAACTTATTTCATGTAGCATAATGTTCTCCAGATTCATCCATGCTATCACAAAATGACAGAATTCCTCTCTCCCTTTTAAAATACTGAATAGTATTCCATTTTGTGTATGTACTACATTTTCTTTATTCATTCATCTGATAATGGGCACCTAGGTTGCTTTCATAGCTTAGCTTCTGTGAATAATGCTGCATTGAATGTGGAAGAGCAGATATGTCTTCATATTTATTTCAATCCCTTTGGGTATATACCCCAAGCTGAGATTACTAGATCATATAATAATTGTATTTTTAGCTTTCTGAGGAACTTCCAGAATCTATTCTTTAATGGCTTTATTAATGTACATTCCCACAACAGTGCACAAAGATATTTTGCTTTCTCCATGCTCTGGCCAACACTTTATTTTTTATTTATTTAGTTTTTTTGATAATAGCCATTATAACAGTATGAGATATCTCATGGTGGTTTTAATATACATGTAAGTGTTGGCCATTCCTGTGTCTCTTTGAGAAGTGTTTATTTAGGTCCTTTTTAGATTTGTTTTCTTGCTGTTGAGCTGTTAAAATTCTGTTTGTAGGGGCCGTCAGTTGGCATGGTGTTTAAGGGCACTGGACTCCCTCATGGCTGACTGTGGTTTGAGTTCCAGACTTGGTGACTTGCTTTCTCACTTTCTCTCTCTCTCTCTGCCTCTCTATCACTCTGTCTCTCTGGTCAAATTAAAATATAGAGAAAGAGAGAGAGAGAAAGGGAGAGAGAGAGGGAGAGAGAGAGGGAGAGAGAGAGAGAGAGAGAGAGAGAGAGAGAGAGAGAGAGAGAGAGAAAGAAAGAAAGAAAGAAAGAAAGAAAGGAAGGAAGGAAGGAAGGAAGGAAGGAAGGAAGAAAGGATTTATTTATTTATTTTTTATTTTATTTAATTTTTTTTTAGAGGTTTTTGCTATAGGGCACATACGCTCTCCAGAAAGACAGAGACAAACAGAGAGATAGAAAGTGAGAAATCACTCCCTGGGGGGGATGGCTATGCCACAATCCCTCCTCTTCCATTCTCCTCTCTGGATCTTGGGCATACACGCACACTCATCCAGTGTGATTTTAAGCCACCAGGTCTGGGACTCAAACTGCAGTTGACTACATGGGAGCCCAGTGACATAGCCATTACGCCAACTGCTGGTCCTGAAAAAAAAAATTCTTAAATTCTGTTTATTTTCTGAAGTTAACCCTTTATTAAATGTATGGTTTACAAATTTCTTCCAATTTATGGATTGTCTTTTTAGTCTGTTATTATTTTTTTTTCTGTGCAGAAGCTCTTTTTAGTTTGAAACAATCCCAGTTGTTTATATTTCCTTTTGTTGTTTGTGCTTTTAGAGTCATATCCAAGAAATTTTTGCTCACACCAATATCCTGGAGAATTTCCCCATATGTGTTTGTTTATAATCTCAGGTATTAAGTTTAAATCTTAAATCTACTTTGAGTTGATTTTTGTATATGATGTAAGGATTCAAAGTTATTCTTCTGCTTGTGGATATCTTGTTTTCTCACTACCATTTATTAAAGAGATTATACTTTATGTTCTTGTCACCTCTGTTAAAAATTAACTTACTAGGGCCAGTAAGTGGTATGGTGGTTAAGGCACTGGGCTTCCATGTTGCTGACCGTGGTTTCAAGCCCTGGACCTGGTGACTTGAAAATTACACCAGGTGCATGTTCATGCGTGCCCAAAATCCTGAGAGAAGAATGGAGGAGAGGGGATTGTGGCATGGTGTTACCCCCTGGGGGTGAAGTATCACTTTCCCTCTCTCTATTTCTCTCTCTCTCTCTCCAGTGAGTACATGTGCCCTATAGTAAAAACCTTAAAAAAAAATGACCATACATACACGGGTTCATTTCTGGCATTTGTGTCCTTTTTTATTGGTCAGTGTATCTGTTTTTATGCCAGTATCATGCTGTTTTGATTACTATAGTTTTATTATAGATTTTGAGGTCAGGTAGTTTGGTATCTCCTTTACTTCTTTGCTTAATCAATATGCATTTATGAATTCCTATTTTTCCCTAGCAGTCTTGAATTCATTACAATTTACTGCTTAGTAATCTCAGAAACCATACTGTCCCAGGTTTGTCCAGTAGTAGCTTATCTAAACTGGTTCCTGTGTTTTCCTGATGTACCCTTATCATTGTTTTGAGTACTTTCTTTCTTTTGAGCATAGCAAGATGTTACTTTGTATCTGTACTGCCTTAATCCTGGAATGGATAAAAAGAAAGTTTTTCTTCTTTTTCAAAACCATTGATTTTTTAAAGAGTTTCCTTGTCTTTTTTCCTCTCCTTCTCTTTCTGCTCTTTCTCTCTTTAAACATTACATATTCTTAGTTTCTGTGTGTAACATTCCCATATCTGAAGCATCGATTCATGTCTGTTCTATCTCCTGACTTTTACTCATCCTGTTAGGTTACCTTATTTCTTTGGTGATTTTTGATTGTGAAATACTCATTTTCTCTGTAATTCTTAAAAATTCTTTGATACCCAGGATAAAGGTGGCTTTACTAGACTTTATAAAAACTACTAATATGTGGGACCTTTTTGTAATTTCAGCTTGAGGTTTTTCAAACTGCTCCATGTAAATTAAGGCTTTATACTTGTGTAATGGTTTTTATTTCTTTTCTTTTTTTTTTTTTTTTTTGGAGAGGTTTTTGCTATAGGGTGTGTGCACTCACCAGAAAGACAGAGAGAGACATAGAGATAGAAAGCGAGAAATCACCCCCCAGGGGGGATGACCACACTGCAATCCCTTCTCCTCCATTCTCGTCTCGGGATCTTGGGCACGCACACACATGTGCCCGGCGTGAGTTTAAGCCACCGGGTTCGGGACTCGAATCGCAGTCGACTACGTGGGAGTCCAGCGACATAGCCATTTACGCTAACAGCTGGTCCCGGGGTCAGGTTTTTCTTATGAATTATCAGAAGTATTTTTCCCTTCAGCAATAATAATTGAGATGAGAAATTCTTATTGTGATTTACTCAATGAGGAGAGTAATTTCTTGTTTACTTGATACTGAATGTGTAGATCTTCCATGTCTGTGTCTACTGGGAAGCCTCCTATTAGTTTGTTTCTTGTTTAGGCCCCATGCTATGCTTTTAATCACTTGGTTTGTGAGGATTTGAAACTAGCGTAAAAATTCAACCTAGTTTTGGCAAACATTTTTAAAAACTAAAGAGTATAACTTTTCTCTTTTTATTTTACTTTTTTCTTATTTTTAGAAGTAGTGTCTCCTGATGTTACCAAGGGTGGCCTTAAATTTGTGACTTTTCTGCCTCAGCTTCCAAGGAGCTAGAATTATAGGCACACACACTACTGCACCTGGCTTGGTATATCTTTGACCTAAATATAGCTTAATTTCTGTCCAGCTCATGGATGTAGACTAAAGGAGTGTTTTAAAATTCATTCTATTTAGTTTTTAACTGTTTTCAGTGGGAATGTCAATTTTGGTACCTCATTTCCCATGGCATAAGCCCAGAAATAGCCATGCTCCACCAAACATGGGTTCTCTATAATCTGAACCAAAATATATTCTTTTATAAAAATCAAGTAATTATGTTCTCTTCCCAGTAAAATAAAAAGTGTAAACATTAATGTAATTTAAATTACTTCTTTCATTCCATGCTTTGTTCCTTCCTGTACCTTCAAACATAGATCAGATTATTCTTCCTTCTTAAGTGGGATTAATATTTCATTATTCCATAAGGCTCTACAAATAGCTTCTTGTTTTGCAGAGAGCATCATGAATTCCAGGTGCTTTGTAACATGAAGTCTGAGAACTGCTGATGCAACCAAATTTAATCATTAAATGTTCTTCCTAAGCACCTAGTGCTTTCCTGCTACTTGGCTTGTTCTCACTGCTCCCTGCATCCCGAACAGCATCAATACACATTGCAACATCACCATTCCTTTTCTAGCAAATGTTTCAAAATCTACTGCTTCCATAAGGTTTTCCTTTAATATTCTCTTTACTTTTGACCTGTGTGAGGTCTTTTACTAGTTCATAAGAGCTTTAAGAGCAAGTTCCACAGACATGTCCTCTATGTTATAGCAGAATGTAACAGAATAGCCTTACAGTCTAGAGTAATATGATTTCTCCCTAGATATTTGTTGAAGGAAATGAGATAGCAACATAGTGGGATAGTGGTATTTTTGTCTTCTGGACTATCTCAGAATATACATGTTTTAAGTCTCCAAAACTGGTAAGTGTGATATTTCAGTTGAAAAGGTCTCAGCCATTTCCCTTTTAAGCATAGCATAAGAATCTCAGTCTTAGAAGAGTGGGTGGCAGGGCTCAGGTGGACCTGATTCCTTATACCCGCCTTCAGAAATCCACTTCAGAGTGCAGTGATATTCTGCACCATGAAATCACCTTCCTGGCCTTTAAAAAAAAAAACAAGCAGTGAGAGACTGATGGGGGGGGGGAGAGTGACGAAACAAATTATCTTCCCCCTTTCTTCTTTTCTCCCTGTGGTGTTCCTTTTGACATTTGCATTCCAAACCAAAGTCCCATGAATAAATGAGTCTGTATTCCTTTGGCTCACAAGGTTTTCTCTCAGAAGTATTTTTTAACTTCAGTTGATGTGGGAAGAACTTTTCTTTCCAGAGGTGATTTCATGGTAATATCCCTTCAAACGCTCACGTTGTACAATTTGACTTCTTCCTCTTTGTTTTTATATTAGCTTTTCTTTGGGGGCTTTTCATTCTTAATTTCAGCCAGCTGATAGAAAGAGACAGAACTTTTATATAGTTAATTAAATTATTGTTTTGTCACATACTAAAGTATGCTTATCAAAAGCACCATTGACCTTGTGTGTTTAAAACTAAGAATGTGAGAATAAACAATTTTCTAAGGTTTTTAATTATATACACTAAAAAAGAATAACATCCAGTTTTATTCATTAATGTGTTATGGTTTTATGTGGAAGGAAGGGGCCCGTGTTTCCTCCATGTTCAACAACATTTTTGCTGAAACTTTAATAGACTAAGTGTACTGGAACTAGGGACTGAAATCTTATCTTTCCCTAAACACCAGGGCACGTTGTTGCGGTGTTTCCATTTGTGGCATAATGAATGTGTAGGACGCTAATGAGGTGGTCTCTTGGTGTTCTCTTACTACACAGAGCACTGATAATGAGCTGCGAGTAATCGGGTATGAGTCCCTGAAGATGAATCCTGATTACCTTCGTGGGGCTATTCTGCTTTGCTCCCTTCCTCCTTGATGTTTCTGTAAAGAACATTTGGATTTTGAAGAGAGTATTGTGTATTTGACTTTTAATTAGATTTGCAGTCTGTTGGGTTAATAAACTAGGACCCCCTCTTCTTTAGCTTCCTCTGAAGGGATATATCTGGACGTGGCATGGTAGGCTGAGGAGATGAAGTGAGGGTCATATAAGAAGTGAGGGTGGTGCCCTTTCCTTCAGGCCCCAGTCATGAAGGTCAGGTTTATAGTGGCTGAAGGTTAATTTCATCCAAGCTACCACAAACCTGCGGGACTATTATGTTTGCTCTGCACAAGGAGGCAGTCTCAGGGTGAAAGGTGAATGGTGTCTGTCAGGGCTACATCAGGTCCTGGGGCTTAGTACTACATTCTGGCCTTCAGGAGACATCAGCTTACCTTTGTACCTACTCTGATCTTAGAAGTGGGATTTAGAGAAACAACTTGACTTTTACTTGGTCCCTTTCTGCCTTCTGCTCTGTTTGTCTCCCAGTTGGGTAGATATATTTCCCTTCCTGTGTGTTTAGCCATGCTTTCCCTAGCATAGCTTTCTGATTCATTATGGACAGAGGGAGAAAATACTTTAACATCTTTAGCCCACTATGGTTCTCAATCTGGTGAAGAGCTAACAGAAGGAGAATTGCCTTCTCGATCAACCCACAACACATTCTCTGAGCTTTTATTTTGTTCAGTGACTCCAACATGTCGCATGCTGTGCACCTCCTATGATGGGTAGTCCTTTCCCCACATTGTAAGAAAATTAGATGTCTGGCCTCTGCTTTAGTTTCTGTGGTTTCTTAAGCACCTTATATGGTGGGCCAGGTCTTTCTCCCGGCAATGCTTGTGTGGCTAGACCTTCCTTCTGCTTGCCTGTCCTGTTTTATTTTGGGTATACTATTCCTCCTCAGCTGTGAATCCAAAGATTTGGCATCATTTTTCATTTCTCATCAGAATGAGTGTGTAGGAATTGAGGTAGGCTGAAAACATGAAAGGGGGCAGAGGTTTTCCACTCATCCCCCACAGGAAATCTTTACTGGCGTAGGTAGGCTCTGATCCAACTCCTGGCCGATATGAGCATGGACAAAGTGGCACAGTTGTTGCTCTGCATCTTATGCGTGGCTGCTGCCCCGTTTTTGTTTAGCAAGCTGCTATGCCAATTTACTATGCATGTTGTTACATATTCTGCTCTAATTTGACTGCCATTTTGCTTCAGTGAGACGATGATTGTTTATGGCAGGGCTGTAATGTGTTGTCAGCACAGGTTACTCGCTACTTGTTGGCAATGGCCTAACATTGCCTGAGACATGGTGTCACTGTGAAATGGTTTGACAATGTGGAGACTGTAGTTATGTTGAGCAGTAACAACTGTAGAGGTCGAGAAAGGGCATCTAAGAAGAACTGTGTTCATAGGGGAAAGATGGAGGAGGAATACTAAGTAGGACAGTAGTAAATGTCATCAAAGAGCTTCATTTTCATGCCATTTTCATAATTTGGTTTGTTTTCTATGAGCAGTGTTGATTCAGCAGCTGCTAGAGAGTAAAAACACATTTCTGAGTTAGAAATGAATTTTGTTGAGCATGATCCTATCTTTTTTTTGAACACTTTTAGAAAGTCCTCAAGTCTGCTGAAGGTTCGTATGCATATGTGAGGCAAGGAACTCACTGGCCCACCTCATGAGGTTTCATTTTTGGAAAATTTATCTAAAGAGCATCTTCTTTCTTTCTTTCTTTTTTTCTTTTTTGAGAGGTTTTTGCTATAGGGCATGTGTGCTTGCCAGAAAGATAGAGAAAGACAGAGACAGAAAACGAGAAATCATCCCCCAGTAGGGTTGGCCACTCTGCATTCCCTTCTCCTCCATTCTCCTCTTGGGATCTTACTACCAATCTGTAGCCTGCCTTCAGTTGTATGAGGATGCTGTGAAAATGGCATTTGTATTGTTGGCTCTTCGAAATTGAAACGTGATTATAGTAGACTTTAAAAGTGCCTAGAAGCCCTTGTAGAGTTTAAGACAGAGTGACCCTAAGAAGCTTAGTGAACTCATACAGAGTTCTGAATACATTGTATTGGGTTGTCAGAAAAGTCATGACATCTTTTTCTATGCAAAAATGTGTTACAACTTTTCCAATGATCCAGTATACTGATTACTGATTGTTTTCAGAGTAATCTGTAAAGTGTGCTTTGTTTGATGATGAAGTCCCAGAGGAGACTCTGCCCCATATTTTCAGGTAGGAATGGTGCAGAACAATTCCTGTACAGACTCCTCTGACATCCAGGAGTGTGCAGTTATTTCATACATTATGAGTTGCCCTAAAGGAACTCACCATGACCCCTGATTTTTTTTTCTATAACATTCCAAGCAAGTGATATGGAAAAATATTAAAATTCTTAGTAAGAATAGTTTACAAATGTGGGCATCTATGATTGGACAGTGAAAGCAGCATTTACAGTCTGTCGATGGGAAAAAAGAAGTGCTTTTGAGTTTAGTATGTAACCTGTAGTTGTCAAAGAGGTTTCCTTCTAGCTTTAAATATCTTTCTTCCTGAGAGATAGGACCTCTAGGATCTCCATAACTCCTTTCTTCCATTCCATGCTTAAGTCCAGAGCTTGAACGACAGCAAGATTTTTTAAATAAAAAATAAAGTCTGTCTCGCTCTTTCTCTCTCTCTCTCTCTCTCTCACACACACACACACACACACACACATATATACATATACACAAAAATAGATATAATATTCCACAATGCAGCAGTTGCTGCATTTTTTTAAGGAAAAAAAAAAAAAAAAAAACCTCTTCAGTTCTTAAAGGTGATCATTGTTGTATTCCACCTCATCAGGAAAGGAGTGCGGTTGAATTGACAATCAGGTGAGTGTCATAGGACTAGATCATTATCAAGTTAAGGACCTGCCATGCCCATTGAGGGAGGGAATCTGCATTCTGTCCCCACTGAGCTTACTTCCTTTCCCCATTGATGGTTTTGCCAGATTATTTGCCTGTTGACATTCATGCTAGGACCATGGTACATATGTAAGAACCTTTAACACAGTAATGAGTCAAATCTGATGCCAGTCATGCTAGCAGATGCCTCCTCGTTGTTGACCACCTTTTACAGGAATGAGCTGAGAATAGATTCTACTAAGAGCTTTTAGCAGACTTTTCTGTGAGTGCTAGCTGTTGACATTACTCCAGTTAGAACCAGATGTTATAATTTACAGCTCTTTCACTTGGATCTCTAAAAGCTGTTGACTCATTTGTATCTTGGCCTAAAGTTATTGGTGAAAAAAGGTGCCATGCTGTTTGAGTGAAGTAAGAAAATAATATCTTTTAAGTGTGACTATATAAAGAAGAAGGGGTCTCAAGATCATAATTAAACTTGTGGTTAAAACTGTGAATTAGGAGTAAGCTAGTGATGTGTTGGTGAAGGCCGCTGAATCCCGCATGACCAACTGTGCAGTTCTGGTTCTAGACCTGGGAGCTTAAGAAACATACTGGACATGAGTGCATATATTGCCAACATCCCAAAAGGAGAGAGGAATAGAAGACAAGGGATGACAGTGTGACCCTCCCCCACGAGAGGTGCTTTCTTTCTTTCTCTCTCTCTCTCTGTTTGTCTCTAATGAGGACACACCCTCTAGCAAATTTGAAAAAAAAAATTTAATTCTATGAATTGGGAGGTTTGTTCTAATTTGACATATTCTTAGTAATGTTTTTTTTAATATTTTCTCATATAGTTTTCTACACATACACACACAAAAACACAAAATATATATACTATATATTCCATAATGCAGCAGTTGCACTCCTAGGTATTTGCTTATGGTAAATGAAAACATATTCCCACACAAAGACTTATACAGTATTGTTCATAGTATTGTCTTTCATTTTAGCACAAATTGGAAATGTCTATTAGTTGATGAAAATTATGGTATATCTATGGTTATTACTGAGCACTAAAAGAACCAAACTCCTGATATTCACAATCCCTTGGATTAATTTTAAAAACATTATGCTGAGGGACCAGCAGTTAGCATAATGGCTATGTCGCTGGACTCCCATGTAGTCGACCGCGGTACGCATCCTGCACCTGGTGGCTTAACACTCATGCCGGGCACATGTGCGTGTGTGCCCAGGATCCCGAGAGGAGAATGGAGGAGAAGGAACTGTGGTGTGGCCATCCCCCCGGGGGGTGATTTCTCTCTTTCTGTCTCTCTCTGTCTGGCAAGCACGCTTGCCCTATAGCAAAAACCTCTCAAAAAAAAAAAAAAAATCATTATGCTGAATGTAAAAGACACAAAAAGGTATGTACTCAATGATTCTGCTTAAATGTAATTCTAGAACAGACAAAACTAATCTATGGTAACCAAATGTACAAATGTGTTTATGTGGGACCAGGGGTGGAGACAGTGGGTATAGAAAGTGACAGGAGGAACTATTATGGGTGATGGAAATGTTTTGTCTCTTGATTTTTGTAGTAGTTACATGGTGTAGATATATTTGTCAGAACTCACCAAATTGTACACCTTATATGGACACATTTTTTTCTTTTATGTGTATTGTTACCCAAGTATGATGAAGTTGATTTTTAAATTCTATAATCTCATTTCTCATATATAAGTAGGGACCAGATATTCCTTGTCTGTACTCTCCTATTTATATCCTGATAAAAGCATTGATGTCACCATAGTAAAATAAATGATTTAAGTATCAGTTTCCCCAGTAGACTCAGCTGAGCCACATTAATGGACCCAGTGAAAATCTGGATTCTACTTGATCCTACTTTCTTTACCTTACAATTGTTTTTAGTACTGTTATTTGAAGGGCATGAATAGGTGAAGTTTGGATGCAGATGTACATGAGGAAGAGCTGGTAGGAAAGCAGAGTCCTGATCTCAGTAGCAACCCTTTCTCCTTGAATGGCTATGACTGCCATTTTGTTAATGAAATAATATTTGATAGGACTCATATCTTACTATTGTTTATTGTCTGATAGTTGGTTTTCGAGTCTTTTTTCAGTAAAAGATAAAATTTGATTTTCATTCTGTTACTTTTGTATTAGTAAGAATGCTGCAGGAATGATTAAAGCATATAAAAGTATGCTACATTTGATTGAAAATATTTCCCTATATTGTAAAAATTATTTAATAATCTATACTCTTTGAAAAATAGGTGTTAGATTTCTATAATGTTTTTGGTAATCAGTTTCTTATTACATGTTTTAAGTATTTTTATATACATTTCTTTGAAAGATTTGACATCTTAATTATTTCTGTGAAATTCAGTTTCTTATTTTCTCCTTATCCTAACCTTGTTTTATATATCAGATTAAAGAAAAAGAGAGATAAAACTTACATAAAGTATGGCTGAATCCTCAAAAAGATATTTAATATCTAGAAATTGAATGTATGGGATCAGCTGGGTGAAGGCAGCTGAGTCCTACATGGTTGACTCTGTGGTTCGAGTCCTGGACCCAGCAGCTTGAGAAACACTCTGGGTGCATGTGCTGGTGTGCCTAAAATCCTGAAAGAAGGGAGAGATAGAGAAGAAGGATTACAGAATGATCAATGACCATCCCCCATGGCGGTGCTTCTCATTTTCCTGCTCTAGCTCTCTTTCTCTCTGCATCTCTTTGTGAGCATACTCACCCCGTGGCAATATTGAAAAAAAATTAATTATATGATGCATATGTTTTATGAATGGTAGTAATAAATTTGTAGCTGTCATATTTGAAAGCTCTTGGTAAGATATTATTTGCAAAAGAGAAAAAAGAGAATAAAGAAGATTTTTTCTTTTTTTTTTGGAGAGGTTTTTGCTTTTAGGGCGCGTGCGCTCGCCATACAGACAGAGACAGAGAGACAGAAAGCAGGAAATCACCCCCCAGGGGGGATGGCCACGCCGCAATCCCTTCTCCTCCACTCTCCTCTCGGGATCTTGGGCACACACGCACACGCGCCCGGCGTGAGTTTAAGCCACCGGGTCCGGGACTCGAACCGCGGTCGACTACGTGGGAGTCCAGCGACATAGTCATTACGCTAACTGCTGGTCCGAGAATAAGGAAGATTTTTGACAAGTGATGTAACAGTAACTGTTTTCATATTACATGTGAAGATGATCCCAAAGAGACCCCTTTGAACAACCGACCCTCATAGAATTATATTATTAGCCCCTCCATGTATAATATGGGCAACTCTGGGTCACTGAGGGTTGAATATGGGTTTTTTGGAACCTACTGTGATCTTTATTTTTTATGACCATGAAATATAATTATTGACCACTTACCATATTTATCAAGTTTTGTAACTTGCAAAAAATGTAATTTGAGGACTAATAAATTAATAATAAACTGATAATCACTTTTAGCCCTGCCCTGTATATTTACATAAGTGTTATTTCTTAACAAACAGATTTGATAAAAATAGAAGAATTTTAGCATGATACACTCAACCATATTGTTCCACTACGGTTCCTCAGTGGCATTCACCTAAAAGGGTTGTCTGTCCGTTAAAGGTTAAGTAATTATTTTTGACCAAATAGCCAACTAGAGTTCTTCTCATTTAATCTCTCTTTTATATAGGGATATCTATTATAACATCCTTGGGTCAGTGTAGTACATTTTACGTTTTGTCTCTGATGAATATTTATATTACATAAATGGGAAAATTGGTAGGTTCCCTTGGTAGAAACATGATATTGGTATTTTAAAAGTAAACTTAAATAGGTCAGAATTTTTATCCTCTAGAGAAAATTTCACGTCTGATTAAATAGTTTACATAAACTTAATCTTTTTCTGCTAGATGCATTATAATCTCAGATATTATTCATGTAGCTATTCCTCTGTGAACCATAAAATGTTCATTTCTTCAAAATGAATATGAAGCTCAAAGCATTAGTGGTCTTAAGAGCATAAAAACTTTATTGCTTTGTGCTTAACATTTTTCAAGTAACTTTGGAAAGCCGAAACAAATTTTGCATTTAGATTAATGGAAGATGTTTTCCATTTGAAGGCACTGGCAAGGGAGCAACAATAACAAAAATCCCCCAAGGTTAAAAATGTAGTGCTTTTGATTCTTACCAGAACTGTGTTAGCAGAACAATCATTTCTCAGCATGGAAAGGTATCATAATTGGTCTATACAGTGGCAATACTGAAAACGAGTATGCTTCAGAGAAAGTTAATATGACTCTACTTAATAATTTCCTTCAAGAGCCTGAATTTGAATGTATATTCCACCCAGCTTGAGGCAAACAATTTGTTCCTATAAGTTCTAGTGGAAGTTACCAGGAGGTCATGCAATTTATTTTTGTCTTGAAGTTTACAAAAATGTGTAGAACTAAAGACACATTCACTTGCATTGTTCCATTAGTAATTGGATCCAATTGGCAAGGCTGCTTTCTCCTCTCTTCAGTTCTATTATGTTGGAGCTGTAGAAACATTCATAAAATATTGTGACAAAAAATTCTTCATAGAGATATTTCTTTTTTATGTTTGAACTTCTGATCCACTTGTGAATGTTTCCATTCTTTAGCAAGCTGCTGGCCTTACATGCAATCTTATTTGTCCTTTTCACAAAGTTTGCCTAGTTCTCAAATCTGTTTCTTCGTATTAAAGTTTCTAACTGTGGGACTAATTTTAAAACTCCATCTCAGAAGAGAACAGTTTATACTTGGAATATGGTGAGAAATGTGAGACAACTTTCTGTTTCTTAAAGAATCGACAATTTTAGGTGAATGTGAGCAAACATCAGAGGATGGGGACACAGAGATGGATCAAGTATCAGCAGGCTTGTCATGGGTCTCTGTATTATAAATATTACTGTAGTGAGGACAAACAATGGGTCGACACTTCAGTTGCTTTTAGGTTTGACCTCGTACTTGTAAGAAGTCAAAGTAAGTTGAAGGTCAAGTTTTCTTAATACTCGTACAAGATGTGATCTCTAGTCATACCGAACATTATAGTTGGAGGCACACTCCTTCAGTTTATTTCATGTTCCCCAAATGTATCTATTGTAATTCCTTAGGATTAGTTTTTTACAGCATGTATTTCCTTAATCTGGAAACAGTAAGAGCTTCCAGTCATTTTATCTAAAAACTCAGGAATTGAAAATAATTTTATAATCAGCTTTATTGCTAATTCTTACAAAATAAAGCAATGAACAAGAAGAATGAATGACTAGAATACAGGCTAGGTTACAGATAACCACAGTTGGCAAAACATGGTTGTGAGGCTATTTGCATTGTAAATCCAATACCTACAAGAGATCAACTATTTCTGGATAGTTTCTTGTGAATTAAGTATATACCTTATCATTTTAAAAATAAACTAAGTCGCTATTTGCTTAATAAAAATAATGGAATATATTAAGAAATGTATTTTAAAACAATCGCTGAAGAGAAAAAGTTGTCTTTGCTTTAATTTCTTCTTTTTCTGAACTTTTCAGATCAGTTTTTCTAATGAGAAGCCAAATGGGATTCTTTTCTGTTTGTTTCATTAATTCCTTGCAATCTATGGTAGAGCTGCTAATGAGGAGAATGTATAAAATTCAAGTATCAGGAGAGAGAAGGAGAGAAATGAAGGCAGGTGGTTGATAAGCAGAAAAATTTATCTCTGAATGATTAGAATACTGAATATCGACTAGGACTGAAAGCATCATATCATGAACGCTGTCAATCACTTGAGAAATGTAGTTTTTCTTAATTTCAATGTTGTTCATTTAGGAAAAACTTCCATCAAAAACTATTCATATCTGTTATAAAAATTAACTCTTACTTATGATGATGTAAGTAGAATACATCCGTTTTTTTTCCCCTTAATAAGACCCAAGCCATGTAAGTACACTGTGTGAGTTAGGCAGTTTGTGAATGAAATTCTCTGAGTTGTGCAGGGCACAACTTGTAAAACTGTGTAAGGCAACTTAGTGATTCCACTCTTAGGTATATATCTAAGATAACTGAAAATATATGTTTCAACAAAACTTTTAGAGAATGTGCATAGTAGTAGTATTCATAATATCCACAAAGCCGGAACAAACCAAATGTTCATCAGCTGTTAAATGATAAACACAATGCAGTATATTGATGAAATGGAATATTATTCAGCCATAAAAAGGAATGGGGTACTAATACATGCTACAATGTGGATAAACCTTAAACATTTTAAGTGAAAAGAGCCACAATTTGTGTGTCCTTTTATATGTGGACATACAAATGATTCTATTTGTATTAATATGAAAATATCTTGAATAGGTAAATTCATTGCCAGGGAGAGTGAAATGAGGAGTTACTGCTTGCATGCAGGGTTTTCTTTGGGGGAGATGAAAATTTCTGGAATTTTAATGGTAGGGGCTGTGCAATCTTGGAAAATACTAAATAACCCAGTGAAATGTACAGTTTAAACTGGTTAGAATGATTAATTTGATGTTATGTGAATTTTATCTCAATTAAAAATTTGGCACAAGAGGAAATTAAAAAGAAAATAATCTAGTGGGGACTGACAGCAAATGGTCATGAGGTAATTTATTGCGAGTGTTAGAGGTGTTATAAAACCAGGTTGTGGGGAACCAGCAGTTAGCGTAATGGCTATGTCGCTGGACTCCCACGTAGTCGACCGCAGTTCACGTCCTGGACCCGGTGGCTTAAAACGCACGCGTGTGCGTGCGTGCCCAAGATCCCGAGAGGAGAATGGAGGGGAAGGGATTGCGGCGTGACCATCCCCCCTGGGGGGTGATTTCTCGCTTTCTGTCTCTATGTCTCTCTCTTGTCTGTCTGGCGAGCGCATGCGCCCTATAGCAAAAACCTCTCCAAAAAAAAAAAAAAAACAGGCTGTGGCAAATATATAAATTTATTAAAATTCATTAAACTGTCCCTTTCAAACATGGGTGAATTTTATGGTATGTAATTTTACCTCAATAAAGCTGTTTTTCTAAAAAAAAAATGAAATCATTGTCATTGTCTGAATTTCTGAAGTATCTAAAGAGAGCTTTCCTAATGTGAATTTATTATAAATAACTTTTGGTGGGTTGTTTTGATTTGTTTTTATGGTCCCCCCCCCCCCCCATTTCCTTTGATTTAAAAGGGACCTGAGATGCAGAAACACATTGGCTTTTCCACGTCAAGTTACCTGCCCTGGGCCACAGCCCACTGGCCATTTGTAGAAGTCCCACCGGTTTGAATATGGATACATTTCTTCATACTGACTCTTAATTCTCTTGTTAATGATACCACAGTAACTGTATCTTCTTTTGTGTAAAGAAGCTGCTTCTGTGATATTTGCAAATGAAATCATATCTCCTTTTTGTGCTACATCGTCCTCAAAATCTTCTGATTGGTTTGGTTGTAAACATCCCTGTGTCAGGGATATTTTTTTCTCTGTTTCTTTTAGTTGAAATATCTGTCTGTGCTGCAGCAAATTGCATTATGAAATCCTCTCGCACTTATTGCTGTTTAGTGCATGGAAATGGCATTTCCTCATTATCAAAGATAAACTCTAAATGTTGTGATTTTTTTTTTCCATGAAGCATGGAATAATATTTTCGAAAATCTTTTCTCTATAATACTATTTCTCAGAACTGCTTTTTCTCAGTGCTGACACCAGATGCAGTCTCCATGGACATTAGTCCCAGGGAAATCTTGTCTTTTCCCCAGGACGGGAGATTACAGGAAGCAATGCTGACTCTTGTTGTAGATTCACAATGTGCTGACACGATAATAGAACATGAATGGGCTTTGGAATGCCTTTTTCCCTGAGCTGGGCTGAGAGGGGGACAGAGGCAGACAGTTCTATGGCCTGAATTTCGTTAGCTGTGTGACAATGAGAGAGATAAGTAGATGTGACAGTTATGAATGATCCTCTGTCATGCACTTTCGCGTTCTGACGCAGATAAACTGACACTGCTGTCAAACACCAGCTATGGAGAGCTGAGACCTCTGATGAACCTTCTAATATGGTAAATGGGAGTCTTAATTCTTCATTAACTGGAAAAAGGAGATTTGGCCATGTAATTTTCTCCTTGCTGCCTGTTTTAAAGATTCCAATAACCCAGCATTTACAGTTGACTAGGCAGGGATTGCTTTTTTCCCCTCCCTACACTTGCAACATGCAGACTGTGAAATCTGAGGAAACGCCGCTTAAACCCAGACTTATTGCCTTGGTTATCTTTAATGACTTTGAAATGTATTGGCCTCATTATGGAACAGTGCAGTTATCAATTCCTCTAATTAGGTGATGTGCTCCCATAAGAAATTTAACATTAAAGCACAAAAATGAACTAGTTAGAGACACCCATTGCTGGCAAGCTCAGTATCAGTGAATGGAAGACACCGCGTTTCTTTACCAACTTGCCTGTCTCCATCTCTCACTCCTCATTGAAGACAAGAGCAAGGGCTTATTTCCTTTTTCCTTGAGGTTTTGATTCTGAGACAGCACCCTCAATACCTTTTATGACATTTGAGTACATAGTAAACTACCTGCCTTGCCCTAAATTGACTAGGAACCTGGAGAGGAAAGGTGAATAGTTTTTATTTAAATACTCCAAGTGTCAACCTGTCTCTGTTTCTTAGGATGTAACTCAGGGCTCGTTACACTTTTTTATAAAATTATAATAGCTTATTATTATTTCTTGTGTAAGTCCAGTGAACTTCCTTTCTATAAGTAGCTTAACATATCTTAAAATAAAACAAAGTAGGGACTATACTTTGTTGCCTAATATGCTAGTTTACTTATACATGTTTCAGCCGTTTTTATAGAGAAGGGAGATCAGGTTTCTGGGTTTAAGCTACAATGAAGAACTCTAGGTTTTTTTTAACCCTTCTTTACCTCATTCACCCATCTGGAAGAAAAAAATAATTGTAGCCTCCCCTTTGGGGAAACTATATAGTTTAATTAGTGTTTTCTAATAACTTGCGACTCCTTAGAGAAAAGGTACAATAGAAGTGTAAGAAATTACCTATGGGGTTACTTTATTATTATTGCTATCATTATCATTACTACATGGGACTAGTTATTCTTTTAGATCGGCTACTTGAAGGTAAGTTTTAAATCTCATGGAGTGAAATTTACCTTTTATATGACAGTACTCAAATACCAAAGAGTATACTGAGTATAAAAATATGGAATCATAATTTCTAGAACACCTGTCCCTGTTAATGGTCAAGAATATTAACCTTTGTCACCTGCAAAAAGATCCATTCCCAACAAGGAAATATTGGAACAAAAATCTTAAAAATCATCTCTCAAATGTCAATGAGGAAGCTGTGTTTGTGTATATATAAAAGCTTAAGTCTGTATAGCTCTTCTGTAATAATATTGCATCATTCTGAACCAATTTTTATTTTTATTTTTTTTTTATTTATTTATTTTTTTTTTGGAGAGGTTTTTTCACTATAGGGCGCGTGCGCTCGCCAGACAGACAGAGAGAGACAGAGAGATAGAAAGCGAGAAATCACCCCCCAGGGGGGATGGTCACGCCGCAATCCCTTCTCCTCCATTCTCCTCTCTGGATCTTGGGCACGCACGCACACGCACCCGGCGTGAGTTGTAAGCCACCGGGTCCGAGACGCGAACCGCGGTCGACTACGTGGGAGTCCAGCGACATAGCCATTACGCTAACTGCTGGTTCCCACCAATTTTTATTTTGAACCCAAATTTTCTTTGAATCTCTGCAGCATTTTGCCTTCTGCCTATAACAGTATTGATCACAGGCCCTGCTTGATGCTTAGGTTCTTATACCTCCCCCCTCCCCCTTCACAGCAGGTAGAGGCTTCTTCACTTTCTCCTCCTCCCTTTTACACCTCCTCAAGAAGTTCTGCTTTCCTATGGTACCTTCTTGCAGGTTTGGCCCTTCCTGAGAGTACTCATCTTCCCACAGATAAGTGGCAAGTGAGCCCACTGGCTCCTGATGGAATTCTCTGGGGGAGTCTGAAACCTGACTGCCTGGGCTGAAACTCCAGTTTTGTCACCTGCTTTCTGAATGATTTCAGACAAGTTACTTAACTTCTCTGTTCCTCAGTTTTTTGCCTGTAAAATGATAATAGAGCCTATCAAGGCACTTATCAAGGTTCTTAAAAAGATTAAATGACTTAACACATGCCAAGCACTTGAAATGGTGCTAGCATAGTAAGCATTAATACATGTTAGTTATTACTGCTTTTGCTTCTGCTTTTATCACTCTACTATCTCACCTCTCTTGTAACCCACAACAGTAAACCAAACCCTTTGACCATTGATGGATCTATTATTGGTAACATTTGAGCCCTACTACTTACTTTAGTTTCCTTTCCTATCCAGTATTGTGTGAAATTACAAATCAAAAATGGGTTGATCACCATCATGAAATATATCAGAATTGTTTCTCTTCCTATCTCCTCTATCCTAACCAAATGTCTTCTTTAAGGTAGACCAGTTACAAGAATTAACAAATATCGGGACCAGCAGTTAGCGTAGTGGCTATGTCACTGAACTCCCATGTAGTTCACTGCGTTCAGGTCCCGGACCCGGCGGCTTAAACTCACACCAGGCGTGTGTGTGTGTGTGTGTGTGTGTGTGTGTGTGTGTGCCCAAGATCCTGAGAGGAGAATGGAGGAGAAGGGATTGCGGCATGGCCATCCCCCCTGGGGGGTGATTTCTCGCTTTCTGTCTCTCTGTCTTTCTGGCGAGTGAACACGCCCTATAGCAAAAAACCTCTCCAAAAAAAGGAAAAAAATATATGATCATCTGCTGTGTTATATTCATTGATGCTGAGAACAGATTAGCATAACAAGTCTCTGCTCTCAAGTAATCAAAAAAAAGGAGAAAGAACAAACAATAAAATTGTTACCTACTTCACAGAAGGCATGGTGTTGGGATTTACTGGGTTTTGAAAGAAGAAAAGGAATTTATCAAATGAGGATTGAGAATAACATTCAAGGAAGAAAAATGGAACGTGTAAAAATTGGAATGGTGGCGTATTCCAGGCCTGAAACCTACAAGTTGAGCATTGGAGGTTGGGGTTCATGTTTCAGGAAGAGAGGATGAGAGTGGAAGGATGTCTTGGAGAGGGGTTCAAGACTAGAGCCAGGGGAACACATGTCAAGTAGTATTTCAAGTGCTAACTATCTCCTCCTACTTCTCATTGCTAAATAGAGCAAAACGAGGTGTGCTTCTGAATACAGGTTTTGAGTGGACTTCCCAACAGTCCCTTGAGTGCATGGAGAGGTGTATGGAGGGAAGGCATATAATCCTTTCTCTGCCCTCTTCCCACCTTAATCTTTTAAAAGAGACAAGAACAAAGCTGCTATCACATTGGGTTTGACGAAGACAAGTCCTTGAGCATCCTTCCCCTAAGTGCTGGCAAGCTCGTGCTTGCAGAGGAGAGGAGATTAGAATAACGTCCTCACTCCTCAGCGAGAGGCCAGGCAGACCCTCACTGGCTGCTTCTGTGCAGGAGCACTGGCCTCTCCTGACAGTGCTCACCTTATAACAGTTAAGCATTCAGGGCATTCTGTGTCTTTCTTTCCTTCTCAGGTGTTTGAGAAGCTGAGAATTTGCTTTAAAGAGACTGTCAAGAAAGCTTCATAGAATGGCATTAAAAAAATGAAAATCTCTCACTTTTTCCTTCAGAATGCTTCTCTTCAATTGCTATTGTCCCTTTTTGCCCTCCTTCTTACAAATTATTATTTATGTATATTCTTGTCATTACTTGTAGAAAATCCGTAGAATTTCTTGTCCTCATCAGCAGTGATACCTTTCTACTTCTCTCTCCCTTTTCGTCCTCTTCATCGCTTGCAAATTGTTATTTCTGGTGGTATTATTATTGTAATTACTGTAAGGAAATTGATAAAAATACCACGACAATTTCATGCCTCAGAATTTCACACAGGTTATAAAAAAATTACATCAGTTCAGTATTTGTTATTCCTAAATGCTTTTTCCAGAAATACTAATCAAAAACATATTCCTTCAGAACAGCACTGTGGCTTTAATATCAGCTGCTGTTTCTTTGAATGGGGTTGCCCAATCTTTCATCAAAGAAACACATCACCCATATCCCTGTCTTTAAAAACAGCAATTATGTGTAAATGCCTTCTGATTTATTTGAGCCAGGGCCACTGGCCAGTATGAGTCACCACAATTTATTGCTAACCGTCACTTTTACATGATAGGTCTGTAACAAATATCTGCCGCATATTGTTAAATTAATCTTCCATTTAAAATTAATGGAGTTAGACTCCCCAGGTTCAATGTAATTTCGTGTTCACGGGCAGGGAGGGATGTGTGCTGCATACAAAATGAGACAAGGCCCAACGCCCTAATCTTTCATCACCTTGAACCTGGAGACTAGGACGCGTCTCAGCACCAACTAATGAGATTGAGCCCGTGTCTCTCCTGAGGATGCCGGCTCAAAGAGGCTTTTCTGCTCAGAAATAGCAGGCTCCGACTTATTTTAATAATTCCTCAGATATGACAAGTCTGATGTTATGTATGAAAGAGCCAGGCTTGAAAAAGAGATAAAATGAATTTTATATCATTACTTCAAAACCGAAGCCAAGGGAAGTGTGTTGCAGTTAAATTAAAAAAAAGGGGGGGGGGGCATTTTAGTCATAAAATATAGTGACTGTAAACCAGGAGTCATCCTTTCATTTATTTTAATGCACAATCACCTTAGATTTCTCTTCTGTAATTCCTGATCCTTTTCATGCATTAATCAAAATAATGTGGATGAAAGCAGGAGCTTGTTCAATAAACATTTAGATGAAAATATCAGAGGGAACGTGTAATTCCTGATGGGATATGTCATACTGAGCCTCTGAAGTCCCATCACTTCTTTTCGGTGGCATCTTTTGAAAATGCATCTTTCTTCTGTGTACCACTAACCTACTACTATTTAGTCTCTTAGAGTTTAAAAATGATTAAGCCAAATTACACAGGGGTATTGGGTTCTGTGGTTTTTATTTCTTACAAACTGGGTGATTTTCTTGTATCCGTGGAGAGGAAGGCCTGACAAAACTGGTTTCAGCTTTCATACAGCAGCTGCAGTACTTGTGGCAAATGGTTGCTGCTGTCTTCAGTTCTTAGGGAAAATTGAACTCCAGGGAAAATGGGACCCTTTTCCTAGGGAAGAGGATGTTTCCAAAAAGATAGTTAAGTTATGAAGGGCAGCGAAGGCACCAGATGAGGTAAACTTGATTTTTTTTTTTTCATCTGTGAGTTGAGGTCTGCTTCTTTGACTTCTGATTATTTTTAAAGAAATTATAAGTATCAGTTTTGTGTCTGATTTATAATGTAACATATTGTTAATTCTAAAACTCTTTTCTTTGTGATTTGTTATCATTTCAGTCCCCAGTAAAGTTTCAAAGAAATAGGATTAGTATTATACAATCCATAACTTTATTATGATGATGATAATGATGATGTTATATATATTCTGTAGTAGCTTAGAATTCTGTTTTCTCATAAGCTCTGTATATTTCAGTGAGCATAGGGATGGAGGAAAAAAAATGAAAACTATAGTACAAGAGCCACGTATGGTCACTTCTGACTTATTGATACATGGAAGTTTTTTAAATTTCATAATTTTAATAGGCTATTTGTAAGGGAAGACTTTTTCAATGTTGTTCTACGTCTCTATGTGAATCAGATTTATAAAACTTAAAGCATTTTTAGAGCAATGGGTAAACATGATGATGTTATAAATTGGAAAATAAAGAAATGAATAATAGTAGGGTACGTCTTTCCATGAACCTGAATTGTTTTGCTTATTAATGGCCTCTCTGTTGATGCCTCTGAGCCATTGTGTGTTCTACAGCAGGCTCCAGGGGGCTTGGGGCATCCCAGGTAACAGAGCCCTTTGTTTCCCACTCACAATTTCACTTTCCTCTGTCCTCTTTTTATTATATCCTCAGTTTAGCCCTTCTTTTTTCTTTCCTTGTCCCTTAAGAGGGCTTCTTATTCTGTCCTTGAAAAACCTATTTTATTTTTTTTTTGCATTTTTTTCTTTCTATTATGAAAGAAAGAGCAGGTTGATATACGCAGGCTTTAGGGCAGTGATGGGTTTATAATTCTAAGTTTTATCATCACAATGGTAGAGATAGGAGGGACCTCTACTCGGATCTTTTCCACATTTCATGTGTAATGCAAGGGAGGCCAGAGGAGGTAAGTCTCTCAAAGACCCAAAATATATCCTTTTAGAAAATAGTATGATGGTTTCTGAAAAAAAATTAAACAGAATTACCATATGATCAGCAATTACACTTCTAAGTTTATGACCAGAATTTAAAACAGAGATTGGAACATTTAGTTGTACCGGAAGGCTCGTAGCAACAGTACTCATAAGAGCCAAGAAGTAGAAACATCCCAATATCCATCAGTATCAGATGCATGAGTAAAATGTGATCCATCTGTACAGTGGAGTGTTATGAGCTTTTAAAAAGAAGGAAACTTAATGACACTGACAGTACACTTAAAATTAGTTAAAATGGTAAAACTTTCTTTTCGCTATAGGGCGCGTGTGCTCTCCAGACAGACAGAGAGAGACAGAGAGACAGAAAGTGAGAAATCACCCCCCAGGGGGAATGGCCACGCCGCAATCCCTTCTCCTCTGTGTTCTCCTCTCGGGATCTTGGGCACGCACGCACACACACCCGGCGTGAGTTTTAAGCCACCGGGTCCAGGACGCGAACCGCGGTCAACTACGTGGGAGTCCAGCGACATAGCCATTCCGCTAACTGCTGGTCCCCACATGCATCCTTTTATCTGAGACATTTTCCAGCCATTAGAGAGTTCTGTCCTTTACTTCCATCTCTGTAACTAACAATTGGAAATTCCTCAGCATCAGTTTCAGACTCTCCTTGGTATTTTGAATGTTACATTTATTTTACTTTTCTTTTTTCTGATATCAGAGTACATGCTATGCGCAAGTCACTAGAAATACATGGAACTCAGAGCCTAAGAAGGAATTTTTTAGGAAATATTTCCTGAATATGCAGAGCCAGGCTTTGGTCTAGTGGTGAAGGTAGCTGGATCCCACATGGCAAGCTACATTGTTCAAGTCTTGGACCTGGTGGCTTGAAAAACACACTGGACATGTGTATGTAAGTGTTCCAAATCCCAAAATCCTAAAAGGAGAGAGAAATGGAGGAGAAGGGATTGTGGTGTGACAATGCCCCATGATGGGAACTTTCTCACTTTCTCTCTCTCTCTCTCTCTCTCTCTCTCTCTCTCTCTCTCTCTCTCTCTGGAATGTACATATGCCCTCTAGCAAATTTTAAAAAATGTATATAAGGTATTCAAAAGAAGTTGAATTATAATTAATTGTAAAATAGTAAAATCAGATCATTGCATATTTGTAAAAATGTTTAAAATAACTGTGATCCTATTTAAGTAGTACTCATATTTTTTACTAACATGAATTTTATGTTCATTTTATCCAATTTAATAAATATTTCCTGATTAAATCAACCTCTGTACTAAAAGTCTCTCAATGGCAGGCCCTCCTTGTTCTATAGATAGACTTTAATAAACATTATGATAAAAAAGTAATGTAAATGTTATAAGAAATGGCTAATAACAGCTTGAGTGTCAAAGAAAAGAGTTTATCAGACTGAGAAGTAAAAAATTTTGGTGATGACACTTCAAAAGATAAGATTTTCAGGCAAAGATGTGGGGAAAAGGATATAAAATAGATAGCAACACAGGAGGGGGATGTTCTTGCAATAGTCATCAATTTGTTTACAGTGTGAAATATGCATGAGTTTGTAATGGGAGTTGACACTTGAAAGGTATATTGAGGCCTGTAGTTCAGAGCTTTGGAGACCATCTTGAGAAGTGTGTATTTGCTGTATAGTATGTGGAGTCTAAAGGACTTATAGGATGGATTTGTCAAGTGGACAACTGGATACTAGACTTAGAGAAAAGCTAGACTTGTGATCTTAGTGATTACCTCCAAAAAGGTACTAAGTGAAGGTTTTAGATGATCAAGGGTAAGAAAGCAAGATAGAACCTCTTGAGCATTCCTCATTGAGGAAAAAGGTAATGGTGCAGAGAAGGAGCCTTCAAGGGGATGAGAAAAGAAAAGTGAGTAAAATTGATAGATCAAGGGAGGGACTTTCCTAAAGAAACCTTGTAAGGGAGTGGTCAGGAGTGCTAATACTGCAAAGGAAGCTTTAAAGAGGGTCTAAAATGAGAAGTCCTTTGCTTTTGGTCTTGAATCTTATAGTACTCCATAGCACTACATTAAAAGATATGGCAATCAGAGCATTAATACATTCTTTTTTAAAAGAAATTTTTAATTTAACTTTATTTATTTTAATTTGACCAGAGAGAAACAGAGCTGGAGAGAGAGAAGAGTGAGAAAGCCAGCTGCCAAGTCGGGGACTCTAACCGCAGTCAGCCGTAGTGGGAGTCCAGCATTAATACATTCTAAGAGTCCTCAGCATTCTCTTTATCTGTGCCATTTGTGATACCATTGTCAGACTATGTAAATGATAGAGTAAATGATAGAACGGTAAGTAGCATGCAGAGTCTTTAGAAACCTAAACATCTATCAATGAGTGCAAAGAACCGTCAAGTTAGGAATATGTTACCCATTTTAATGAAAACATTTATATATAATTTGCCTTTTATTTTGTGTGTTGTTTTAGCAAATAGTACTACATTAGAAGTACTTAGGCATTTGGAGAAATTTCAGATAATTATTGACATCAATCACTTTTCTTTTGATCTGGTGCTTCCAGTCACTTTTGAAGAGGAGGTGTATACCTGTGCATGTTACATACATTTGTAGGCACCTTTATTTTATTCCATTATCTTCAAGCAACAAGATTGCCTTCTTTAACATTAGATCAACATGATTGTACCAAGCACTGCACAATAATCTTTCAGTATGAATGTTTGTACATAAGTAGAGAAGTAACATGAATCTTGTGGCAATTTCTTTCTTTTTATTTTTTTATCTAAATAAACTGGAGGATGAATGCACTCATCAGAGAGACAGAGAGAAGGAAAAAGCACCCAATCTGTTGGGCATGGTCACACTGCAGTCCCTTCTCCATTTCTCCATCTTGTCAGGGTTTGGGACATGCACACACATGTGCCTAGTATGTTTATCAAGCCACCAGAGCTGAAATTTGAACCACATGGTTGACTGTGTGGGGATCCAGTTTCCTTAACCACTGAGCCATGGGATTAGCCCACCCCCCTTTTTTTTTTTTAAAGGCTTTTGCCACAGGATGCATGCACTAGCAGAAGAGAGACAGAGAGAAAGAATGTGAGAAATCACCTCCCTAGGGGGATGGCCATGCCACAGTCCCTTTTCTTCCATCCTTCTCTTGCTGTTTCTCTTGCTATTTTGAGCATCCAAACACACGTGCCCTGCATGATTTTCAAGTCACTGGGTCTAGGATTTAAACCATGATTGGCTATGTGTGAGTCCAGTGCCTTAACCACCGTACCACTTGCTGGTTTCCTGAGACAAATGAGGATTCATTTAAAAAATCTTTTCTACATTTCTACCCCATAATATTAGGTAATAAGTTTCATCTTAGGAAAATAGATTCTTAGGTGCTCTTGCTTCCAGAAGTAGAAAAATTTGTTTAAGCTTAAATTCATTTTATTTAAATGAGCTTTGTTTTTGGTCTTACTGAATTTCATTTACAATAACACCTTTAATTTAGTTCTTGAGATTTTGTACACCTTTAGATAGGCCTATTTCTTTTCTCCCCCTGCATCCAAAAAGCCTCAGAGACCAAATTGAGACCATGAGCTTCTGAAATCGGAAAGTTTCTATGTCTCATAGCTTATTTGATAGGAATAAAAATGACTGATGGCATTCTCTCCTAAACTCTTTTGTTCGATTCATCTATGATTATGGAGCCTATTAGCTGGAGTTACAACCTATTTAAGAGCAGTGCTTACCAGTAATGGGGGCCAAATGATTTTGGAAAGTTCAGATGTAGTGGACTCCCTGCAGAAATGAATTTAGCACTGATCATATTGATGCAGAACCTGAATGAGGCTGCTCCAGTGGGACTAAGAGAATTGTGAGCTCTGCAAGAAATGAGTGGGTAGTAGAATTAAAGATCAGATAGATGTTCGGCTCAAGGGCAGTCTCAACTCTGAAGTTCATCACAGCAATTTAATCAGGCTCAAATGAGTGTTGCCAAGGAAGAAATCAGCCTTATGTGTGACAGGAAATTCTGTTTAAAAGATGCTTTATTTTCTAGTAATTCTGTGTAGTAGAGATTGTTAGGGTATACCCTGAAATGAGGAGACTGCTACAATTGATAGGTGATAGCACTTTGGTTTATTGTAGTTCAGAAAATAAAATCTGGAGATTTGTATAGCCATGGTCTTGTTCAGAAAGAGCTTGTCATCTCAGAAGTTTCAGCTCTGTCATTTGGATTAGGCAGACTGTATCCACCCAGCGTCCCTCCCCTTCTGAAATTATTTTCATATGAAATACATGTGCATCTACAGTGAGAGCCACATAGCATAGCAGTAAAGAGCATGAGGTGTAGAATGAGACATACCTGAGTTTGAATTTTAGCTTCTCCACTTGGTAGTTCTTTGACCTTGAACGAATTATTTCAACTGTGAGACCCACTTTTTTTTTTTTTACCAATAAAATTATAATGATAATTCCTACCTTGCAGGATATGGTAAGAAGCCAATTAAATTAAGTAATATATAGTAATTTCTTATCACAGTGTCTGCACATAAGTACTCAAAATGGTAGTTACTTACAGCTTTAGGATTCTCTCATCATTTTGCCCCTCCCTCATTTGCCTACTCCTGTACAGACTTTATGAATAAGAATATTCACTGCTGTAGGATGAGGTTAAAAAAAATGTTTTAGAGGGTGTTTGGATTCAGAAATGAAGAAAGATCATAAACTATAAACATGTGGAGGTTTGTATAGTAGTTTTGTGGTTAAGAGCCCAAACAAAAACACTCCCTTCTGTACCCCCACACATCAACACAATGGAATATATGAGACTGATATATTATTAGCCAATAAATAGATTTTCACAACTAGATATCCATTTTACACATATGATTAGAAAAAAATATTTTTATTTTTTTCTTTGTTACTTACCAGCTCTTAAGTTTGCTCAATACTGTATCGATGGGACAAGCAGATGGCATAATGGTTACGCCACTGAACTCCCATGCAGTTGACTGCAGTTCGAAGCCTGGACCCAATGGCTTGAATTCATGCCAGTGTGTGCGTGTGTGTGTGCGCGCGCACTCAAAATCCCAAGAAGAGAATGTAAAAGAAAGGATTGCAACATGGCCATCACCCCAGGGGGTGATTTCTCACTTTCTGTTTCTCTGTCTCTCTGTGTGTCTCTGGTGAGCATATGCACCCTACAGCAAAAAAGTCTCTCTCTCAAAAAAATAGTGTATAGGTATTTTTGTCTGACACTGATAAAATTTGAAAATAAACATAGTAGGAATTTATTTATATTCTTCCATTAGGGATCTGGCAGGTAATGTGTCTATTTACCTCCAATATCCATATTCATGGTTTTATCCTTTGTGTGTGCACACATGCACATGTGTGTATGGGTGTGATGTTTTAGACAGGCTCTTTCTGTGTTATGATTCTTCTGCCTCAGCCACCTGAAGAGAATACAGACATATATTATAGCCCCCTGGCTTTATGGATGTGTATGTAATACCCAAGGTTCCCTAAAATGTAGGATATTCTAATGAAAGCTGGGTTGGGGAGGGTTGCCAAGATTCTCAAAGTGGAGTCTCCTACCATTTACCCAGTCCACTCACTAGCCAACTATATGGGGACTTCAAATCAGGTTTATCTGTGCTGTCCCTGCAGTACAAAAGGTGTATCTCAAGAATGAGATTAACTTCCAAGAGGGGGATCTCACTCCCTCTATAAAATGGCCAGTGAAGGTTCTCTACTCTGACTACTGTTGGTAAAGAGAAAAGGAGGCAGTGAATGCTAGACAAAGTTTTTTTTCTCTGAGGTGAGCGTAAAAGGATGAAAGAGGAACATAGAAAAGATACTCCAGAGAGCAGACAATGGGCAACAATTTGCAAACCTGAAAGACATGAGATAACAAGGAAAGTGTGAAGACCTAGCTTCAAATATTTGTTGACACACAGAAAAAAAAAAGGTCTATTTTCCACCATGCATTTTCTATCATACTTACCAAATGGTTATTTGCTTAAACACTTTAATATTTGCTTAGTGCTTTGAAGATTTAGTGTATTATATCAGAGCTACATCCTGTATTAATAAACAAATGATATATATTAAGCATTTTAAAGACTGTCGTACTTTTCAACTGGTACAAAGGAAGTGTTAAAGGTAAAGACTGTGTAACTTAAGGCTTTGTTTCTTTGAGGATGCCAGTGCTGCAGTCTATTCTATTCACTGCTCTCTCCCATACAGCACCACCTTTCTGAATAATAAAGCAATTTTAAAGAATAAAAATAATGTAGATATATCAAAAAAGACATTTTTACATTGTTGCTATTTCAAATGTAGATAGAAAATTAGATAAAGCTTAAAAGATCATTTTGAGTTCCTGGAAGAGTGCTTAGTGATGATAATGTGTGTACCTATCCATGTGTGTATGTCAGAGAGAGATTGGCTGATTGATTTACAGTGCCCATGACTTCCCTAACTTTGTAAGGCTTGCCTTGTTTCAGAACAGGGGTCCAGTAGAAAAAGAAAATTATAGAATCAGAATTAATGGCAATGTAGCTTTTCCTGGTATGACCCTCGAAACTCTTCTGTCCTCTACCCAATACCCAGTTCCAAAGCTTCTGCCACTTTTTAGTTATTTCTTACTGCAACACTCCTACTTCTCAGTACCAGTTTTTATTTTAGTTTATTCCATCAACTGGGTAGCTTATAAACAACAGAAATTCATTTCTTACAGTTGTAGAGTCTGGAAAGCCCAGACCAAGATGCCAGCAGATTTGGCCTCTGGTGGGGGCGTGCTATCTGGTTCATAAATGGTGCCTTCTGCATCCTCAGGGGACAGAGTGGGTGAATACGATCCCCTGGGCCTCTAGTATAAAGACGCTAATCCCAGTTATAAGGGCGCCACCCTAACTCCATGACTATGGGAGTTAGGCTTGCTTGCTTTCTTTTTTTAAAAGAATCATCTTATTTATCATTATTTATTATTATTATTATTATTATTATTATTATTATTTTCCAGTTTGATCAGGGAGAGAAAGAGAGAGGGAAAGTGAGAAAACAAGTCACCAAGTCTGGGATTTGAACCACTGTCAGCCATGGGGAGTCCAACACCTTTAACTACCACGCCCCCTGCCAGCCCTGGGGGTTAGGCTTTCAACATATGAATTTGGGGGAGACATAAGCATTCAGAACATAGCACTTTTAAAGAAGGAGTTGCAGTACCATTCTGGGAATACAGGAGCAAGACAAGCACACTTGCCGTTTGGCTGAGAGAACCATTACAAGGAGCGATTTCATAGAAGAGAAGGAGTGGAGGACTGAGCCAAATAACACAGGAGTACTGTTTCCTCCTCAAGAAATGCCTCCACCCTGATGTCTATCAGTTTTCAACATCCCCATAGATAGTTTACAGGAATTGCTGTCTCTTTAAACATTGATGCTATTGAAACATCAGACCAATTGTTGATATAAACCTAACATAGCAGCTGCTCTATAGACAGAATATGAATTTTTTATGGTATCGATGAGAAGTTTATGTCATTTATATACTATAATAAGGGTACAAGACGGATTTGGAATCCTGAAAAAGCAACTGTTGGCATCATTCAGAATATTAGCATGTGCTTTGAATTGAAATATTAAGATGGTTATATGTGTGTTCCTGTGCAAACTGGCTTACATATGGGTGGGATGGGAGAAATTGCTCAACCTGGAAAAAATGGGGATAGTTTTGTTTTGTGAAGGGAAGAGATGGTAGCACTTAATACTTAATTTATATGTTCTTCTCAACATCAAAAGAATTAGCAAGTGTGGTGACAATACCTTATTTCACTTAATTGAAGGTGCCCTCACTTGCAGGAGGCAACATTATTTTATGTACTCCTGGGAAAATGCACGAACAATTAAAACTGACATGCCATTGGTTTTAAGATGCATTCCAAGTTCATAGATGTTAAAATGTGTATTTTGGAGTCAAGATACATTTCAGCATATATAATTCTCATGAGGTGTGTGTATACATGCAAAATATACTTAATTTTCATTGTATTCAGTAATATTTTGAATCATGTTTACTGGCTTAAGTTTTACTTATCCTTTAAGATTGCTATTAAAGTTTGTTGCAATTAATTCAGCATGGCATGAATTTGGAGTTTCTAATTTGAAGGGTTCTTTGGAAACCTATTTATCAAACTTTCAAAAGAAAGAGGATCATGTGCAAAGAGGAGGAATAACATTAAAGGTTAGCATTTTTTTAAAAGATAGAAAAAGGGATGGGACCAGCAGTTAGCGTCATGGCTATGTCACTGGACTCCCACGTAGTCGACCGCGGTTCGCGTCCCGGACCCGGTGGCTTAAACTCACGCCGGGCGCGTGTGCGTGCGTGCCCAGGATCCCGAGAGGAGAATGGAGGAGAAGGGATTGCGGCGTGGCCATCCCCCCTGGGGGGTGATTTCCTGCTTTCTGTCTCTCTGTCTCTCTCTGTCTGTCTGGCGAGCGCACGCGCCCTATAGCGCAAACCTCTCAAAAAAAAAAAAAAAAAAAAAAAAAAGATAGAAAAAGGGGCCAGAAGGTGGCATTAGCAGTTAAGGCTCCGGACTCTCATGTGGCTGGCCATGGTTCAAGTTCCAGACCTGGCAACTTCAAACTCATGCCAGGCACATGTGTGTGTGTGCCCAAAATCCACAGAGGAGAATGGAGGAGAAGGGATTATAGTGTGGCCATCCCCCCTTGGGGTGGGGTAGTTTTTTGCTTTCTGTCTCTCTGGTGAGAACACATGCCCTATAGCAAAAATCTCTCAAGAATAAAAAGTCAAGAACAATAAAGTTAAAGTCGGGGAGGTATAGGTGAGTGCTCTTAATTATAAACCAGCAAACATTCATCTTTATTTTCTAAGAGAAAAGTAGATCATTATTAATGTATCAAAAAAGGGAGGGACCAGCAGTTAGCATAATGGCTTTGTTGCTGAACTCCCATGTAGTCGACCGTGGTTCGAGTCCCAGACCCGGTGGCTTAAACTCACACCGGGTACATGTGCTTGCGTGCCCAGGGTTTCAAGAGGAGATTGGAGGAGAAGGGATTGCAGTGTGGCCATCCCCCCTGGGGGGTGATGTCTCGCTTTCTGTCTCTCTCTCTCTTTCTGGCGAGCGCACGCACCCTATAGCAATAAAACCTCTCCAAAAAAAAAAAAAAAAAAAAAAAAAAAAAGGGTGAAGAAACACTTTAACAGATAACAAAATATAAAGTTCTCTGTTGAAAACAATGTAATGGTAATATCCTTAATTCAATTGCCATGTACTATTGGATTGTCATATACTACCTGCATTATTTGAAAACCCTATTGTGAACTATAGAGTTCAACAGTGATGGAATGTAAATTTTAAAAAATTCAGTACCTTATCTGATCACATTTATACTTCTTAGATGGTGTCTCTCAGCTGTGAATATCCCCCTGAACATATTTATTTCTGTTACTATGAAATTTAAAATAAGCTCATTGACAAATAAAACAAGTAACAATACATATAACAACTGAATGTCATATAGTATGTGCTTAATAAATTATGGGCATTATTTCATGTCAGTACTTATCTCCATAATAATTTTCCGTGACTGCATAGTATATCATTGAATGTAAGACATAATTTTTAACCATTTTCCTATTGATGGGCATTTAGATACTTTTCAGTTGTTTACTTTAATAACATGGCTGCTATGGCCTTCAATTGTCATACTGAGCCAGTGATCATTTTGGGATCAATTCCTAAGAGCTGAATTGCTAGATCAAACGCTATATATGTTTGAAAGGGCCATTTCCTTATATAATCACCAGTACAGGATATCAAGTTTCCTACCATGGTTTTCCAATGCAATTGATTAAAAAAAATAATAAATACCTTCCAGTGGCAAAATGCAACACTCTGGTGGGGTTGCCCACATAAGAAGGTTCCAGTTTGTGTCTGGCGACCTCCCTAAGCATGCCAGGAGCACTCATGTGCCAGTGAGTCAAGTCTGGCTGGGGGTACATCGTGGCATCAGATCCTGGTGGGGGTGCTTCCCCTACCCCCTCTTTCTGTCTTTCTTGCTCATGGGTGGAATCAATAAATAAACATTTTTAAAAATCTGTTTCTGTTACTGTTTTTTAAAATTTCAGTTGAGGATGAACACCTTCTTTTATATATTTTGGCCTTTTCAGAGTGATCCTTGATAATAGAAAGCACAAATGGTCAGGAGAACAGAAAAAGGACTTTTTCTTAAAGGACTTTTTCTCTGATTGTGAGAATACTTTCTGAAGTTTCTCAAAGAAGATAAAACTTATTAAAAGAAAAACAACTGCAATGTAGAGATAGGATCTAGCTCATTCACCCTTGGTCTACCATCTGGCCCTGGAAAGAAACAACTCAGCCTCAGAAAGCTAGGAAAGATTTAACAGGTTCAGGCTTGTTTTGAAAACCTGGAGTACTAGAAGCAAAAACTTTAGACTTCTAGCTCTTTTCTGAGATGAAAAGATTTGAAAGAGAAGGCAGAAGGAGGGCCCCTTCCCTTTGAATGTGCTGCATTTCTCTAGTATTGTTTCCTTTGGGTTCTGAAATGTCTTTGCTTGGCATCATGGGTACATATAACCACATACTGTGATTTGGCAGTAGTTAACAATAAAATTGCATAATAGGAGTCATGCCAATTTTTTGTTTTAGTGGGCAAATGAGATGATTTCTCTGTGAGCCTCTCTGCTGTCAGTACTTCTTAACATTTCAGTCAACATGGGAATTATATTTGGAATAAATTAGTAAATTCCTGTTCAGTATGCCTATACCATGTAATCTGCAGGAACCATAATGACTACATAGTGTAGGGTTTTATTCCCCACGTGATGATTATAAAACACAGTGGCTCTGAGAACCCCTCACTGTCTGTCCTTCAAGGCTCAGCCCTACTGCTGCTTCCTGTGTTGGGCAGTGTGTATTTTGTAGTAGGTGGGGGTAGCATTATACTGTGGAAATCCCTCACTTTTTGGAGTCAGACCAGACATAAAGTGGACTCTTAGCTCTTCCACTTACTAGCAATACTTTCATCTTTGGAAATCAGGAGCAGCGTAATTGTTGAGACAATTTGTTTAATGAGGTAAATCATGCAGAACAGTTAAGCAGTGAGCATCAATCTTGGCACATATTCGTTTTGCTTTCCTCAGCTATCCCTGAAATCATTTTTAACTGCTTCTATGTAGCATATCTTCTTCTGAATTCCTTAAGAGTCTTCATCTGGATCACTCATTGATATTTACTTTCTATTTAGTATTAATAGTTATCTCTTGACATGTGTATACTTCTTTATATTCATAGTATCCTCTATTAGCATATATACTCATTCATCAAATATTTATTGAGCCACTTCTGTGTGTTAAGCCCAGAGTAAGATGCTGGACTATGTTGATAACCTATAGAAGTACACACACTGCCCTCATAGAGCTTGCATCCCAGCAGGGAAGACCTAAGTGAAATAAACTTCGAATTACTAAATGAAAATCATGGTGTTGCTCTTAAAATCGTTTTTTTCTTTTAAGTTTATTTATTCTTCCATGAGTGAGAGAGACAGGGACAGAGAGAGAGAGGGGTTCTTGCTACTACAGTCTACCCCCAGCCTCTGCCATCCTTGGATCATGGGTATATGCAACAAGATCTCTGACATAAACCCAGAACCTGCCCATGTGGGTCAGCCTCACAGAGCATCATGTTTTACTATTGCACCACCCCATCCAGCCCCCTGGTTACTCTTCATGCTGTGAGGTGCTATGAGTGTGGACCAACTTGTGGATGACATTTGAGCTGGTATCTGTGGAGTGAGTAGAAATTACCCAGGTAAGTGTGGGCGTGGTAAGTCTTGAGGTAGAAAAAATAGCATGTTCAAAGACTCAGAAACAGAAAGAAACTTGTTTCCATAGTCTACTAGAGTATGAGCACAAAATTCTGGAGGAATGGAGTGCAGGAAATAGGCCTTCAGAGAGGGCATTGGCAGAATGAAAGCATTAAGGCTGAAAACTTGATGAAGGACCATGAAGGCCAGGTGCATGATTCTAATATTAGACTTTAGCCCAGGAGTTACAGGAAGATAGTCGAAGAAGTTGAAGGCTGACCTATGAAAGACGTACAAGTAAAACAGATAAAGGGAGAAATCAAAAAGCTGGATTGAGAATCCAAGGTCCTGTCTGTGTACTACCATACCCTCTAGAGCTGTCCATAAAATCTTTCAAATAACAAAGCACTGGGATGATATTCTCAACTACTTCTTCACCTTCAAAAAACTCGATTATGCTAGAGTATGAGGAATTTTATTTTCCAAAAATCTTAAATTTAATACCATTTTTTATTGGACTAGCAGGTGGCATAGATATTAAGGCATCGGATTCCACTTGGCCAACTGTGAGGTTCAAGTTCTGGACCTGGTGGCATGAAAAATCACTCTGGGCACGTGTGCATGCAAGCCCAAAATCTCAAGGAGACTGAAGGAGAAAGGATTGTGGCATAGGTATCCCCCAAGTAATGATTTCTCACTTCTCAATTTCCCTCCCTCTCTGTCTCTCTCTGGTGAGTATATGTGCCCCTAAAGCAAAACTTACATATTATTAGTTGAAAATGTTTTTTAACCTAAGCCAAAAAGAAATTTTTATGAAACTTTTAGAATCTTCTAAAATACTAATATGTGTAAAGAGAAAATGATACTTGTCTTTAAAATTTATTAAAATTGTTCAAATATGCTACTGAATATAAATGAAGAGTAGTAATTTCCAAAGTAGTATTCCTTAGGAAACTAGAGTAGACTATTTCCAATATCTTTGTTAGTCCTGTAATTTTGTGAGCCTAAGGTCAAAATGAGTCATTTACTCAGTATTTGAAAAGAAGAACCCTGGTCTCTTAACTCCAGATCCAATGATTATACAAGTTCTTGGAGCCAACAGAGAGTAGTGGTTAAGTTGCTGGACTCCCACATGGCCAACAGTGGTTTAAGTCCCAGACCTGGCGGCTTAACACATTGGGCCCAAAATCCTGAGAGGAGAATGGAGGAGAAGGGATTGCAGCATGGCCTTCCTTCCTGCCAGAAAATTTCTCACTTTCTCTTCTCTCTCTGGCAAGTGAGAGGAAAGAAAAAAGTTTTCTTATAAAAAGTCAATCTCTTAAAATATTTGTTGGAGGTGTGGGGCCAACAGGTGGTGTGGTGGTTAAGGGCACTGGACTCCCACCTGGCTGACCGCAGTTTGAGTCCCAAACCTGGTGGCTTGCTTTCTCATTCATTCATTCATTCATTCATTCATTCTCTCTCTCTCTCTCTCTCTCTTTCTCTGTCACAATTTAAATAAATTAATTAATAAATAAAGTTAAATAAAATAATTATTTTCTTTTAAAAAATGTAACTCAGAGAAAACACACTCCTAAAAAAAAGAAAAAATTATTGGAGGTGCCATAGGAATCATACCATCTAGGGAATAGAACGTGGTCTGTGTGTTTGCTGTTACTCTCTTGCTCTATTTGATGTTGTACCAGGCTGCGCAGCTACAGAGATAAATGACTTATGGTCATTGGCCACAGAGTCTCATAATCTGTACACATTATTGCTTGTTTGTAACACGTTTCCCCATCTTTACATGATTTTGAAACATTAGAACTATAGAATTTCCTGTTAAAAATGCCAGCTTTGAGCCAGCCAGTGGGATGGTCATTAAGGTGGCTGGATCCCACATAGCTGACTTCGTAGTTTGAGTCCCCAGCCTGACATCTTGAAAAACATGCCAGGTATATATGCATGCTTGCCCAAAACCCCCAAAGAGGAGAAATGGAAGAGAAGGGATTGCAGTGTGACCATTTCCCACGGGGGATGCTTTCTCACTTTTGCTCTCTCTCTCGTTCTCTCTCTCTTTTCAGCGAGTGCAGGAGAAGGGATTACAGTGTGACCATTTCCCATGGGGGATGCTTTCTCACTTTTGCTCTCTCTCTTTCTCTCTCTCTCTCTTTTCAGCGAGTGCAGGAGAAGGGATTGCAGTGTGACCATTTCCCACGGGGGATGCTTTCTCACTTTTGCTCTCTCTCTTTCTCTCTCTCTCTCTTTTCAGCGAGTGCACACGCTTTCTGGCAAAATTTTTAAAAAACTGACAGCTGAGGTCCCTTCATAGTAGCATGTGCTGGATGCTGTTGTTAGGCAGACTGAGACCCCCACGATTCCCCAATTTGATTCTGAGCCCACCCTAAAAGACGAAATGCAATGACACAGTCCTGTAGTCTCAGCTTACTCGGGAAGCTAAAGGAAAAGGATTTCAAAATAGTGAGACCCTGCCTGAAACACCACATGTGTGCACACTCACAGACCTTCCACACAGGCCAGTTGAGAAAGAAACCGGTAAATTAGACATCATTGAATTGATTAACACATTTTTGGCACTCATGAAATTCAGTAAGGTTATAGCTTCTCCCATCAGTTTAGTGTTTTGATGACCACATTCTTCCACGGATTTACAAGAATTAAAAGTCCTAAAGTAAAATTAAAATAACTTTCTCATCCAGAAAAATAGGACAAAGGAAAGTATTGGGTCGTCGGAAAAGTCAGGATGTATTTTTGCATAGAAACACATATAAAAATATGTCATAACTTTTCTGACAACCCAATAATATTTATTTCTAATGTTATTTTCAATTGTGCATTTACTTTTGTATAAAATAACTACCAGTTTTTGTTCAGACAAGTGCATCAATGGGTCTTTAAGATGAAGAAAGTCAAAGAACCCATAGAAATGGTTTTAATATGTCATCTCAAAAAAAATAATAAAAATAAAAGATGAGTTATTTTTATTTCTGACTAAAAAAAAGTTATGTAATGGGAATGTAAAACAGTGGAAGTTGCAATGGTAATACTTCTGTTTCAGCTCTTACATATTGCCAATGGTGTTTTGATCTTACATGTTCCAGAAGGTATTGGTTTGATTCTGGCTACAGCTCAAGAAGAGGGGTTTCCTATATATTAGCTAAGTAGTAAAATAAAAATGAGGGGGGGGCAAAGCTAAACTAAAGTTTATTCAAGGTGGCAAAAAAGCACAGTTTTTGCCATCTTTGTCATAATATCCTTACCAAAGCAAAATTCTTTGTTAAGAATTTAATACTTGAAGTCGTCAGCTTCGATGTCAGACTTCATTCTCCTAGTCTGAATTTGCTTTTTTAATTTTTTTTTCCTTCTTCCTTACTTTGGTCTGCCTTATATTTCCTGGCCTTCTTTTCCCTGTACTGCTAACCTCAAATTGGAGATTTATTAGGAGCTATTAAATAAGAGGGGAGGAAGGCCAAAGGAGAGGGAGAATAGAGAAAAAAGAAAAAAAACTGAAAGAAGGCAGGAGAGGGAGGAGCAGGGGAGGAGGATGGAGATAAAAGATGCATAAATGAAGACAAATGGAAGAACAATGAGATGGGGAAGTCTAAAGGGGAGGAAAATTCTGAAACCGAGCTAGTGAGAATGCATGTAAAGTAGGGTCTGGTGGAAGATCTTGAGCAAAAGTGGTGTAAATCAATGATGAGTAAATTAATAGGGCAATTGTGCAAATGGGACTCACTCATTTAAACTAAGCGTAATACATCATGAATGATTTAGAGATAATGCAACCCGTAGGGCATACCTTTTAATCTACCCAGGACCCAGTAGAAAATGCTGTCACTTCAAGGGTAAAAAGGCACAGAGGATGAGAATATGGGGTGTGTCTCTTCATTTTACTGGTGTTAATAAGACAGACTCTGGACAACGTGGAAGCTAACCAGATCCATAAGTTTAGTTTGTGATTTATAAATTCCGAAGTGTAATGTATTCCATACTTCTCCTACAAATCTAAAATGATTTTAAGAAGTGTTTTTAAATTATTCATTTGAGTAGGTTAACATGTACAGTTGCCATAGATAGAAGTGAAAGTAAATTGAGTCATTGCACATATGGTCAGAGGAACATCTGAGTGTGGAGGGGTTTAATTGCATATGAATCCAGTGCTGTTAAAAGAGGCATGAGAATATTCTGAGACCAGGGAAGAAAATTCTGAACCTCCTGTTTTCACTTGTTTCATTCATACATCCATTTATTCACTCATTCAACTGCTGTTTATTGACAACCTACAGTGTAGGAGGGTCTGCTTTAACCAGAAGCAGAAACATTAGTGTTATATTCTTCAAGCTTCAATTCTTCTGATGGGTTGGTATTGACAAAGAGCAAGGAAAAAGTGGACATTAGGAATGGAGAGAAGTCTCAATTTATAGAGCTTTGAGAATTCCAAGTCTACTGTCCTTTTATGACTCAGAAAATGGAAGCTCAGAAAGGTCTAGCGTCTTGGCCAAAGTCCAGAGCTAGTTGGAGTGTTACAGATTAGACGATTGTGGTTTTCCCTTCTTAGTCATTGTTAAAATTTATTACCAGTTTTTGTCTTCATGAAAGAGGTTTCAGATAATATCTTTAACTATTGAGGTTAGAGGTGAGAATAACAGCAATGAGATGTTAGTGTGCAAACTTTCCTATTACAGGGAAAGTAAAGAAATAGTCTTAATTCTCTGATAATATCTGGTCCTGAAAACTGGAAAACAAAGCTAATTTAGTAAGATGGGGAGAATTTTTGTAAGTGATGTTACAGTATTCTTGTAAACTTCTGTCATTTGTGGGGAAAATGACATTATTCCAAGTCTTGTTATATATAACAGTGAAGCTAAACTAAGCCAGGCAGTGTGAAAACAGCAGTTTTTGAACAAACTTTACATATGAAGAGTCATGACATAGAATATGTAAACAAATTGATCACACAAGTTTTTTCAAAGCATGTCTTGAAGGTGAGCAGGCACCAATTTAACATTTTTCAATTAAAACTGTTAAGTTGATGTTTTTCTGTGTAAAGGAGAAAATAATTTAAGTTGATAAAACAAATTACCAATGATGTTAGAAATGTAACGCAGAGTTCTATCAAAGGACACTTAACATATTTTTGAAATATTTGGGATTTTAATATTTCTATTTCAGAGATCAGGAAAGACATACCTTAAGAGGAAGCATGTCTTAAATCTGGAACTGATATGAATAGAGGTGTCAGCAAAATTTAACCCTGTGTCAGTAACAAGAAGAGTTTCTGTTTTGTTTTGAGGTTGCTTAGAGAATTCTAGTTAAGTTTGGTATGGTCACTCATTTGAATTCTGATACTCTGTATGATATAGATTGTACTGACCACTATTAGTATAACTCTGATGAGGTATTAAACACTCCCCTCCTTCTCATTTGCAGTATATTTTAGTTTAACCTTCATTTGTCCCTCTTTTTTCTACTCCTCACATCCCAATTCAGGTATCAGATCCTTTGACAATTGCTAACCTTCCCATCTGGGATTGTTTGGCATTAAGCTATGACTGTAGCATTTCTTCTAATAAATTAGATTTTTAAAAGAGTACTGCCTGCCAAGAAGCAAAGTCATTACATAGTGTGTATATTTTCAGAGCATTGCTATAAAAATCTCCTTAGCCAAACATAATAGGCAGTTAAAATAAATTTGAAATAACCGTGCCACCTCTAGGTTTTAAAATCATTATGCTGAAGATAGGTGGTCTAATTTTACCCTATTTCCATTTTCCTCATTCACATGGTATGATACTTACTCTATGAAACCACATATATATCTCATACCTGTAGCTGATCTATTTATCTATCTAAATATACATTTCTCCAATGCAATAGTCTAAAAAATTGAGCTTTTCTTTTAAAGCTGGAAATTAGTTTTATAATGTTCCAACGTCCCATAATCTTCGTCAACCAGCACTCTTATTTGCCCTAAAGAACAAAAATGTATTTGGTATGTCTCGTGCTAACTATTGTAATTCCTGTGTTTGAACTGAACAGAGGAATACTATGTGAACAAAACTGGAAAATTATATAAAGTAAATATCTCTTTATTTATTATTATAGTTATTTTTACTCTGTAGCTTTCAAAAAGGCATTTGAAGCAATTTAATAAAATAGGAATAAAATTGAGTGCTAAATGGGAGGGGTGAGAAAACAACTTTGTAAATTATGCATGTTCATGTAGTTGCTAAGATTGCTTATGAAATTGGTGCTGAGATTCCTGATAGACATGACAATGGAATAATGTGATCATTCCTATTTTCAGAAAAGAACTTTAGCTCCTTATTTTGGTTTTGAGGGTGGAGTAATATATTTTGTCTTATTCTAAACTCTTAGAAAAATGTATCGTATGGGTTTTAGGAGTCACTGAAGGATATAATTGGCAATGTCTTCAGTTACAGGTTTGCAGAAATTCAGACATGGAATTCACGTTACTCATTTAGTTCTAACCTTTGATGAAAGATCAAGGCGTTAGATTGAAGCTTAAGTAAGCAGAGACATTCTTCAGGTGATGTGGTTCATTCTAATCAGTAATCTTCTCATGGTGTTCATATTCCATCCCAGTGATGAACTAGATTAGTAAGCTTGTAAAATAAGATGAACTGGTGAGAGTGACTCGGTTATAAATATTAAGGAGCCTGGTGAAATTTTTGCCCACATAGAAAGCCAGTCACCCACTCTCTCAGGATAGGACTGCAGAGGTGAAGTATAAGCAAAACTATCATTCGCACTTCAAAGGTGTTGCTTTGGGGTGATGCCATTATGTGTGGTGTCAGAAGTGATGACACCATAATAATGAGACCAGCCTGGTCAGAACTAAGCCTTGATTCTTTCAAATTAAATTATTTGTATTTGTTTTCATTTCCCTTGACTGATAGATTTGATTTTGTGGATCTAGTGATAGTTTTTGAATACTCCAGAAGCTAATCTTTACTTCATTAATGGACATTCGTGGAGTGTTCCCTGTATGCCGGACATGGTGCTGGATTTGGGGAGTGTAGTATTCAGGTTTTCCTTACCTTCATGGACTCTCTTGTCAAACACTTCGGTTCTTACATCTCTTTTTCCTGTCCTGAGATATTTTATGTTTCCCTGTAGGCTTCAGTTATTATAAAGTCTTTGTTGTCTGCTATGCATTTCGATGCAAAGTCCTTAAGTGAAAGTACAGTTGTAACCACTGTTCACTACTGAGACTTCAGAATTCCAGGTTACTGATGCCCTCTGATTATGTAAAAGGATTTCTATGTTTCCGGAATCAGAAGTGATCAAGATCTTTCAAGAAGCATGCCATCAGTCCTACTAGCCTACTAGATGTGTCACCAACACAGAGTAAAGTTTCATGCTTTCTTTTAACGTTAAGTATTTCTGGCCCAGCCACAGTGGTACAGGTAGTAGGGGGCTGTTCTGCAATGCTGGAGCCACGTGGAAGACTGAAGTTTGGATCCCAAGTTGACCAGAAACAGGCTGGGCATGCACCCTGTTACCTGTAACAGGGTACCTGTTACATGCACATGTAACCCTGTGATCCTAGCTGACTGGAAGGCTGAGGGGAGATCATGGTGTAATAAGACCCTATCAAGGATTCCCTTCTCTCTTTTTTTCTGTCTTCTCATCAATAAAATAAGTAAAGATAAAATACTATTATGTATTTCATAAAGGGAAATAGAATGTTAGTATAAACTTGCAAATGATGTATAAAATACATGATCAAGATTGGAGTTGAGATTGGAATACTACTTTTGTGAAAGAGCAGTAGCTAATGACACACTGAAGGAATGTAGATGGATATTTCCTTCTATCAACAGCTACTTCCATTTGTCTTTAGTCATAGTTGTAAGAAGGTTACCATATGGATAGAGAAGAATTTAAAAACGTTGGAACCAGCAGATGGTGTAGCAGTTATGTTGCTGGACTCCTATGTAATCAACTGTGGCTGGAGTTCCTCACCTGGTGGCTTAACACTCACTCTGGGCATGTGTGCCTGCATGCCCAAAATCCTGAGAGGAGAATGGAGGAGAAGGGATTGTCATGTGGCCATCTTTTATGGGGGATCATTTCTTGCTTTCTGTCTCTCTGGTGAGTGCACATGCCCTATACCAAAAATCTTTCTTTAAATAAATAAATAAATAATTTTTAAAAATGCTTCAGTGAGTAGGTAGTCATTAAATTGGTCAGCCTAAATCAAAATGCTGCTTCTCTGAGTGAGTGGGCCGTGGAGATACTTGTCCAATCCTCATGCAACGTTCTTTTCTTTTTTAAAAAAAAGAATTATTTTATTTAACTTTATCCATTTAATTATTTATTTCAATTTTACCAGAGAGGGATAGAGAGAGAGAGAGAAATTGAGAAAGCAAGCCTCTGGGTCCGGGACCCAAACCACAGTTGGTCATGTGGGAGTCCAGCGCCCTTAACCACCATGCCACCTGCCAGCCCCACGGCTTTCCTTAACAGTATGAATATGTCATTGATGTGAAGCACTTTATGGTTCACAAAGCACTGTAATAGACACATTGTCTTTGTTTTGCAGATTGCTTTTGTATATGTTATTATTGCCTGTCATGCACTCTCCCCCTACATTTTCTGTTTAGGAAGCACATTCTTAACCTTTAAGACATAACACCAACCCCACAGAGTCCTCTTGAAGCCCACTGTGAGAAGATCAATGGTCCCTTCCTTGTTCTTACCCAAACCTTTGTGTTTACCTTTATTATAGCCCTGATCTCATCTGTGTTTTAATTATTTCTTCACATTAGAGTCTTTCCCTGTGGACTGAGTATCTCAGGGAAAGGAGGCTGTGTGCGCTTCATTTTATTTTCTGGTGCTTCTGTAACAAGTGGATGAGGTGGTGGTTCTGTAAATAAAGGTAACTGCTGTGCTGTGCGGAGGTTGGGAAGTTGAAGATACTTCCTAAGTTAGGATTCTCCTGACTTCCACTTTTATCGATTTATTTGGTTTATCAGTTAGTTGTTCATCTGAAAACAAGCTGTTCACAACCATATTCATGTCCTTCTACCTGTCAGAGTTATCTCATGGTATTAGTGAGAAGTGAGAGAGGACAGTCCTTTGTCAGAATGAGGACATGTTAGTTCTGTCATCATATCTAAACTATTTTGCCAGGTGGAATTACAAATTGACATAAAAGGAGTATGGAAAACTTTATGTATGTTAGAGCCACCCCTGTTGCCTTGAATATTTTTTCTTCCCACTCCTTTACTTGGCACATCCCTGTCATCCTTTGAGAGCATGCGTTGGTGTCCCCTTCTCAGGGACACCATGTCTTTTCAAGTCCTTCTTGCCATTAGAGCATCTAGATAGTGCCCTGCTCCTCCCTGCTCTCAGCGCACTGTCCTATTGAAAGTCTGAGGTTTAAAAACACTGCTGCCTAAGTAATGTTCCATCTCTGTGTAGTATTTGCATTTGAGTGACCAACCAGTGGATCACAGCTCTGTGCGGTAGAGGGTTAGATGGTAGATGAAGATTGTAAAAGCAGATATCTGAAGGCTGGAAGGCATTCTTGGCACCCCTAAAACTACCCTGCTGGGGACAATCCTAGCCTGTGATTAACAAACCTTAGTTATTTGCTAGGTAGTTTCCACATGGCATAGTAGGATACTTATATGAGGCACAATACAGTGTTTATGTGAGAATAATGTAGATTATTTGAATCTAGGCTGTAGAACCTACCTGAAAATGGGTTTTACAGTTCTGTGTAATTGCCTTTTCTTTGTGTTTGCATAGAAGGCATTGCGTAGTTGGAAGATGATGGCAATTATAATTTATTATGCTGTAATTGTTACCTAAATGTTTTTGAATAAGCAAAAATCACATCTGTTTAGGAATAAGTTGCACAGCAAGAGAATTCCCTTTGAAATGAATGCCGTGTTCTCATATTCTGTAACTGTACACATAAAACAACATATTTATTTCCCCACTGAGTCCATTACATTCCCAAGTCAAACTGCATCCTCTCTTCCCTTCCCATATTAAACCCTTTGATTTAATGGAGGTTTTAACTACTGGTTCTTTAGGGAATTTTCAGTAGGCTTTGCACAGATTAGGTTATTGGAAAGTATAGTTATTTGCTTGTAAAGTGGCAGTTCTGTGTCAAAATTGATTTTCTCTGGAGCTGCAACAGTAAAAAAGATAAGCTTCTGCTCTGCATCCAAAATGCCCTGATGTTCCTAGCATGATCATTTTTCCTTTGCTTCTCGCTCAGCATCATTCGGTCACAGGCTGGTTTGGATAGCCGACTACGAACACATGTAGCCCAGAGGACTTTGATATCCAGTGACGATAATAGACCAGGCCTCTCTTCCATTCTGGTTGCCACTGGTCTGTGACAGCCAGTGTTCTGGGCATAGTGAGCACAGTGTTTCTTCCTTTCTCCATTAAATAGAAATGCATAAGCCTGGGATAGTTTTGTTTTCCTACAGAAACGTAGCAGTTGACATAATTACGTTGTTATACTCAGGCTAACAGGATTTATCTTTCATTATAGATCTTGAAGACATATGCAGGAATAGTTTACTCCCCTAAATTTACTCGGTACTCACTTAGAAATGATTTTACTGTGTAAAAGAGAGCAGTCATTGCTGGTGGCATATCCTTGGAAAGCTTTGATATCCAGAAAGATAAAGGGCAGAAATGTATCCTCTCTTTTTCTGCTCCCTGCTCATAAAATAGAATTGGAGTTTATGTGAATAGCAGGCAACCTTATTTATTTTTTTAATGCCCTAGTTGCAAGTTAGGAGCTTGCTAAGACAGGTCTTACTCACTGATCTTATGTGCCACCACACAGCATATATCCATCCATCCATTAAGTTATCCTGGTGGTCTCCAAGTGGTAAGTATCTCATTTTGGTCAGTCAGCATGGTTGATCAAAATGAGCAGCAGCAATCTGTTATACCGCAGACACAGTGGAGGCCATAATATTTGAATATCACTTGAGGGTTACCTTCTTGTCTGTGCTGACTCCTTACTACTCACTCTATCCCCACCCTTTAACCTCAGTTCTATCTCTATTCTGATTTCAGACCAGATATTCTTTATAGGTTTTTCTTTATTGTTCTGGAGGTTATTTTGTGTTTGGCTCTCTAGTATACTGTTCCATACTGCGTGGTTAATTTAGGTGAGTCTTGTTCTGGTTTTGATAATCAAAGTACTATTATATTGCCTTTGTGTCCAACTGAACTGTTTCCACATAATGGTCCAGCTCTCACTACCTGTACACAGGCAGTAACGCCTGCTCATCTTCTTTGTGAAACCTGAGTTTTCCTTAAGATACTGGTCTTAAGCATTGAAGGATCTGTGAAGGTGTGTGATTTCAGGGTTAGAAGGGTCAAAGAAACCTGAGCACCCCTGTATATGTTTCAAGTTGTATTTGATGGCCTGATAATTCATAATATAAATTTTAATAGTTGAATCCAAGAAACCTAGAAAGATAAGCTTTCTTAGGCTCTTGGGATTCCTGTCTTCACAGATCTTCTAGGAGTAGATTTAGACTCACCAAAGTTTTATGATTTGGAAGTATCACGTGGTTAAAGAACTACAGATAAATGATGGGAACAAAATAATTTTCAAGTTTACTTCAGCAAGTAGATACCATTTCTGTTACTTTGCCAAGTATTCAGAATCACTTATATGCAGTACTCAAAAGTTTAGAGAAAAATTGAATTAACATATGATTTTATTTTGGTGCCAAAATTTGTTGAAATCTGTGCATAGTTTTTTCATAGTATGCATTTCCTATGAACATTTTAAAGACCCCTTGTGTTTATTATAATAAAAATAAGATATTTTTGAAATTTTTGAAAACATACAATGAAAAATGTTAATCATCCAGTTACCTTTTTATGTATTTTCTTTGAATAAATATAATATATAACAGCATTATTTACATATTTGTACAATTTTGTGTCTTTTCCCAACATTGTATAATCTTCATATTCAAACATCACGAGATATTTTTTAAATACATAGTAATTAAGTATTGGGTTGTTGGAAAAGTCATGATGTATTTTTATATAGCAAAACAGAAAGAAATGGGACCAGCAGTTAGCGTAATGGCTATGTCGCTGAACTCCCATGTGGTCAACTGCGGTTCGAGTCTCCCAGACGCGGTGGCTTAAACTCATGCTGGGCACGTGTGCGTGCGTGCCCAAGATCCCAAGAGGAGAATGGAGGAGAAGGGATTGCGGCGTACAGCATGGCTATCCACCCAGGGCGTGATTTCTCGCTTTCTGTCTCTCTGTCTCTCTCTGTCTTTCTGGCGAGCGCATGTGCCCTATAGCAAAAACCTCTCAAAAAAAAAAAAAAAAAAAAGAAAGAAAGAAAAAGAAAAGAAAAGAAAAACAGAAAGAAATACATTATGATTTTTCTGACAACCCAATATAACCTTTATTTAATCATTGTTATGCATATATTTAACTTTTTCTTCTACATTTGTTTCTAATTTTTACCCTTATCAGACATATTGACGTGAACTTGCTTTTAATAAATCATTGTACACATCTGTCATTACTTTTGTATTAGTTTTTATGAGTTCTATTGCTGCATCTGAAGAAATGAACATATTAAAGCTACTGATATGTATTTAACTGAGTATACTTTTAAACCTTCCTTTACATCACTCATTATTCAAAGTATAGGGTCAAACATGCTATACTCTGGGGAACCAGCAGTTAGCGTAATGGCTATGTCGCTGGACTCCCAAGTAGTCGACCGTGGTTCGCGTCCCAGACCCAGTGGCTTAAAACTCACGCTGGGCGCGTGTGCGTGCACGCGTGCCCAAGATCCCGAGAGGAGAATGGAGGAGAAGGGATTGCGGCGTGACCATCCACCCTGGGGGCTGATTTCTCGCTTTCTGTCTCTATGTCTCTCTCTGTCTGTCTGGCGAGCGCATGCGCCCTATAGCGAAAAACCTCTAAAAAAAAAAAAAAATTCTATACTCTGTTGCAGAGTATTTAGTATTTTAGGTTTATGAAAAAGAACACTTTGGCCAAATGTTGATGCTGAACTTTTTCCAGCAGAGAAGTTTCCTGCATACCTGAGCAAGAACCCTACTTAGAGGGTTTTTCATGGGGGTGGGGGGGGGGGTTGGGCAGGGAATTATAAAGAATAGATGGCATTTGATTTGAGTAGTAAAGAAATTGAAGCTCAGAAAGTTATGACAAGGAAGATGAATTTTCCCAGTAGGGCCAAGAGGAAGAAAATGTTCAGAAAGAAGATAGTATTATAACTGCACAGAATCTCAAAGCTCATCTATTGCAGTGGTTATCAAATACTTTAACAGTCAAAATATTTCTTTCAATCCAGATCTTGTCTAGTTGATCAATTCTGCAAACTGATCGAAGTGGAGAATCACTGGTTAAGAAGCAGGGATGAGAGGGCTCAGAATTGGGGATAGAATCTCCTTTGCTCAGCTTCCCTAGAGCTTCTCATGTGGGTCCTGAGATACACATCAAACATACAAACAAACAAAAAACTTCAAAGCCTCTTTTTAAAAATAAATTTAAAATCAGTCATTCCAGTTTGAAATTGAGGACACAAAGAGACAGGAATGTGACTTCCCAAAATGTTGGAAGTGGTCCCCAAACCACAATTCAGTACTTTTACAATGTCCCAAAGTAACCATTCCAGTGTATTTACCACTAGCCATTGCTGTGCAGGTTGAAAAAGATTATTTTGTTAGGTTATGTATTGTTGCAGTGTCCCAAGAGACAGAGTTCCAAGAGATTAATGTATGTATTAATGTATATATGTATTGCCTCAACCCATATTAACCATGTCTGGCTGAGACTTGAAGGATCTATTAAATTATATCTAGGTTCTTATTAAATCACTACCCTGGCAGTAATACCTGGGCTCACCTTCTCCTTAACCCAAATTAACACATGCTCTTAGCAGTCTCAAATCTAAGGCAAGTTCCTGAGATGAACAAGTGACTGGAAAGACAGGAGAGGAGAAAATTAAAATAAACGATAGGGTGACCTTCTCACACCACTTGTGGTTTCTCAATTAACCAAAAGCCAGCCAGCTCCACGTTGCTGTTCTTTCAGTAATAGGCTTCACCCTCTCATTCAGTGCCAGCCCACACGGGTGCATACACAGACACACACTCTGCTAATCAGATTGGCAGCAAATAGAATTAAACCATTAAGGCAATTAAGAAATTCTTAGATAACATTTGATCAGTTCAATGAAAATGCAAATTCATTCTTCTTTTAGAGAAATAAGTTGATGAAAAGTCATTTCGTGTGCTACAATCTTCATTAACTCCTTTCCAAATAAAGATTGCAGTGTTTTGGGCTCAGAGCTACACAGATGGAACTGTTTTTGTTTTGTTTTGTTTTGTTTTTTCCTCTCTCTCAATTTTTGCACACTCTGTTCATCCTCTTATAGCCCACCATGTTTTGTGGGTTTTTTTGTTTGTTTGTTTGTTTTTGCCTCCATACTCATCAGGAATATTTAGGTAATCCTATCCTACAGCCTCTTCTTTGTGCCTAAAGGCGAACCGTTACCTTTCCCTGCATTAAACACCTTCTCAGACCTTGAGTTCAGCCTATATCCTTATAGCATACTGAAACAATTGCTACAGATACATTACTTGGCCTCTTCTCATTACTCTTTATTCCCCATACTTAAGGTTTCCACTTTCTCACAAGCAGGTGAGGAACAGGATGCTGCACCCCAAAAGCATGCTTGTCAGTGAGCATGTGGTCTTTCACTTTCACTTCTGAATTGGTGTCAGCATCACTGAATCTGCAGTGAATCCACTCTGCCATCACACTCTGGACCCTCCTCAACAAGAAAATGATGAGCAAGTCACAGCCTATGCTTCCTTTACCTGCCAAAGTACCTTTTGTGCTTCAGTTCAGGGTTTCCAAACCTGGTGCATAAATGAGGACATTTTGGGGAATATTTATAATCCTAGCTTTCATTCCAGACTTACTGAATCAATGGGACCAAGATTTGGCTTAGGGGTTTTTTTTCCTTGCTTTTTTATTTTTTTAATCTCTGTATTGGAATGAAGGAATCAGCAAGCCTTTATATGATGTAAGTCTAAGTGCCACATTTTTTTTCTAAATTAGAGACTATAACACATAGTCTGAAACATGATCTATCAATGGTACAGAAATCACTTGGTTCCAAAGAATGTTAGGATGGCCTTATTATAAAGAACCATAAATCCCTTCTATGACAAGTCATTTTACACATATACATGCCTGGGTATGTATGTGTATAGAGAGACTTCAGAAAGTTTGTGGAACATGAAATTAAAAAGGTAAAAATAAGGTCAGCTCCATTGCAGAGTGTTAATGGCTCCTCTAAAGAAGTCAAATCCTACATCACAACCATGGTTCAAATCCCTGACCCATTCAGCTTGATACATGCTGGGCAAGCAGCCGAGTGCACAAATCTGGCAGCTGGGAGTCTAAAGGATGGGAATTACAGTGTGAGAAGACTCTGTGGAGAGTGATAATCTCTCTCTCTCTCTCTCTCTCTCTCTCTCTCTCTCACACACACACACACACACACACATACACACAAACACATGTCTTACATGCACATGTACTGTCTGAAATAAAGAAAGAAAAAATGTGTTTTAAATATAAACTTCATTTCTCAACATTAGCTCCCTCAAGTTTTAGACACTTTTGTAAGTGATGATTCCAGATATTTAGTCTACCTTTAAAGAACTGAGCATCCTGGGAATTTAACCATGTCAATGCTGTCTGTCTTTTTATATTATTCACTGAAGAAAAATGGGTACCCTTAAGAGGTTTTCTTTTAAGATTAAGAAACAAAAAGAAGGCAGAAGGCACAAATCTGGACTGTAGGGTGGATGCCCAATGATTTCTCATTGAAAGTTTGGTAAAATTGCCCTTGTTTGATGAGAGGAATGAACAGGAGCATTGCTGTGGTGGATAAGGGTTCTCTGAAGCTTTTACCAGGCGTTTTTTGTTTGTTTGTTTGTTTGTTTGTTTGTTTTCTTCCCCCTAAAGCTTCAGGTAACTTTTTCAAAAAACTCTCATAATAAGCAGATGGCTCTTCAGAAAGTCAACAAGAAAAGTACATTGAGTATTCCAAGACTTGTTGCCATGACCTTTGCTCCTGACTGGTCCACTTCTGCTTTAAATGGACTAGTTTTTCCTCTTGCTTTGATTATGCTTTGTCTTCAGGATCATACTGGTAAAGACACATGACATCTCTTTTAAAATAATTCTTCAAAGAAATGTTTCAGAATCTTGATTTCACTTGTTAAAATTTTTATCTAAAGCTCTATTCTGGTTTGCAGCTGATCTGGGTGTAGCAGGTTTGGCATTCGTTGAGCAGAAAATTTGCTGAAGATTGATTTTTCAGTCAGAATTGTGTAAACTAAACCAATTGAGATGTCTTTGATATTGGCTATTGTTTCTGCTGTTAATTGTCAGTCCTCTTCAATTAGTGCATGAACAGATTATTTTTTTTCCTTGAGAATAGATTTGGATGTTCTATGCCACAGGTGTCATCTTCAACATTACCTCATCCCTTCTTGAAAGGAGTTATCCACTCGGAAACTATGTTTTCTTTGGGGCATTTTCTCCATAAACTTTTCATAGTGTATCAGTGATTGTACCTTCTTCCACCCAAGCTTTGCAATAAATTTGATGTTTTTTTTTTTTTTTTTTGCTTCAATTTTACCAGAATTCGTCTTCTAACAAAGACTCTTTTCAAACTAATTTCTTATCCTTCTTACTGCCTCAACTAGATCCTGTTCAGACATGTTTTAACAAGTTAGTATGAGTTTAGTTTGATGGGAAAAATATTGAAATCCATGCTATTTGTTTTTTGTGTTTGTGTTTGTCGCATGCACTTACCAGAGAGAGAGAGAGAGAGAGAGAGAGAGAGAGGAAAAGTGAGAAATCACTCCCCAGGGAGGGCGGCCATGCTGCAACTTCTTCTCTTGCATTCTACTCCTGAGATTTTTTTGGGCACTCACACAAATGCACCTGGTATGTATTTCAAGCTTCTGGGTGCACCCTATTAGAGTCCAGCACCTTAACACTATGCTACCTGTTGGCCTCACTTTTTTGTTTTTTAAATATGCATTTTCCACAAACTTTTTTGAAGACTTTTATTTTTATTTCAATGATAGTAGAGTCATTTATAACATAAGGCATAGCTGTTAAATAATGCTGTGGCCTCACACACTATATTTAGTGTATTTCCTTTTTTTTACTGTTAATAAAATATTGCAAGAAACTCATTCAGCAGAACACATGCCTCAGTGTACTCAAAACTCTGGAGGTTTTGAAAGGGTTCATTAATGGGAAAAATGTGAATGCTTCTCAGGATTGTCATCAGTGCTTTTCAGTACAAAGCAGCCTTGATTGGTATTCATTCATTCACCAATAGATGTTTATAAGACAACACATTTTTTAGCCACATTTTTTTAATACTAATTAGCTACTATTAAAGCCATCCAACTAGTGGTACCCCCAACATCACAGGGAAGAAAGATATCTGGGAAGCAATGGAGCTTAGCATTCCAGGAAATATTTCTCACCTATCTGTATTTGTACATATAGGCTTTTATTTCCTCAATGTATAAAGATTTCTAAAGGGTGGATCTTTGGCAAATAGACATATAATGTCCTCAGTAAAACCTTACTAATTTGCTAAACAAATAAGTGAGATTATAAATGATATTGCAAAGATTATAAGAGTGAGTTTAATCATCTTATGTTTAACTGGCTCTAAAAGCCACCAACTTTTCAAGTTCTTAAAATTTCATGCTTACATGGATAGTAGGTCTTTCTTCCTTTACTAAAATTGTTCTTTAAGACCTTTTAGTTGTTAGAATATTTTGGTCTTTAAGATAACTCTGTATTTCTTTTTAAAAATATCTTTATATGAGTATTTAGACCTTAATTAAAACTGAGGTTTCCAGTAAATTGATCTTAAATGACACTCCATTTGTGTGAAATTATATTCCTATGATATAGATTGGAGTGTGAAGAAGGGGACAAAAAGCATATTTTGATTCTTTTCACAATAATTTCCCAGTAAATGTTTGCTTAAATGAGGGAATCATCTATATTAAAGGCTATTGTTAGGGCCAGCAGATGGCATCATGGTTATATCACTGGACTCCCACATGGCCAACCACGGTTCAAATCCCAGACCTGATGGCTTGAAAATCACACTGCATATGTGTGCATATATTCCCAAGATCCCAGGAACAGAATGGAAGAGAAGTGATTGGAGTGTGGCCATTACCCCTAAGGGGTGATTTCTCACTCTCCCTCTTATTGTCTCTTTCTCCCTCGCTCTCCAGTGAGGGTACATGCCCCATGGCAAAAACCTCTTAGAAGAAAAAAAAGAAGACTATTGGCTATTGTTGGTATTAGTAATATTTTTTTTTCATTGTATGGGTAGGTTTAAAATTTCAGTCTGAATATTTCTTTCATTTAATTTTTGCACTTCTTAAAGGCATAAGATATTTCAGTATGTATGGATGGTTCTTGTGTTTTTATGGCTAAGGAGCTTTTTGGCTTAAAAGGGAAATTGACTCTCTTAAAATAGTAACCTTTCTTGAACCCTTAAATTTGGGTCTTAGAGATCACAAGGCATTTGTGAGATTCTTGAGAGGGGTTTGTGTTCTCTCCTTATGTTTCCATCTTGCCTCTCCCTTACCACCCTACTATAATCCTACAACTGACTTTCCCCCCTTTCCTTTTTTTTTATGCTAAGAGCACATGTGTACACACACAAGAGCCAGAGAAAGCAACCTTGTTAGGGTTTTATCACACCATGATCTCCCATACGTAGCTCTTCATCTGCTCAGGATCTTGGGCGCACACGCACCCACGCACTCATATACCCTGCATGTTTTTGAGACTGATCTAGGATCTAAGCCATGGTCACCAATTGGCTTCCAGCATTACAAGGTGTTACCATTACTACTGTGCCTTTGTAGCTGAACTCATCTTAAAATTTTTTTAGCAGTCAATGTAGGCTTTATTAAGGCTTAAATTTTTAAATAGATGATATTTAGGTATAAACATACATTTTTTTTAAAAACTTTCCCATACCAAATTGCAAATCCCAAAAGGAGAGATTGATAGATATATTAAAAATAGTTATTTATAGAACTCTGGTGTTTGTACAGTGCCCTGACAACCAAAAGCATTGATTAGATTGATAGAAAACACACTGAGTTACAGTTTTACTAAGTTGGATTGAATACTGCACCTTGTTTTTTAATAGTCATCAGTGAAAAATGCCATTATTTTCAAATGTTACTAATTACTGCCTATCTTCTTGATAATATATGCATTCTTTTCCTAGCCTCTCTATTCTCCAAAACTACTCTGGAAATCTTCTTGTCCTCTTGCTTACACCCATTTAGCCATCCATCCACCATTACCTAATGTAGTTTCAGTATTAGAACCTTCATGTTATATCAGTGTTCTTGGTACTGTAAAGGTGGTAAACTAGAGGCTCTGGTGAAGGAAATCAAAGTCTTTCCAATATAGATGGATTTGTGGGGCAGTCTGTCTGAGTCATCCTTGTTTTGTCTGCTGCCTGACTTTCCCTCCCAGCTCCATTGAGCTCTTCTCATGATGCTCCTCAGGAGAGACTGAGTGGGTGCATGCATAAGGGATGTGTGTGTGTGTCCTCATGTATGTGCATAGTGTCTCTTCCCTGAAGATCTTTTATTTTCCATCCTATCCTATTATATCCTTTCTCTTTAAAAACCATTACTGAGCCAATGCCTTGATGAACAGTTTTCTTTGACCACCCAGTGACTGTACAGAGGAATTTATCTCTGAGGCCACTCTTATTTGGGATTGGAACCTTTTGAGAAAATTGATTATGTCCACAATTTCATTCAAGTTCAAGGAATTCTTTATAAAATTCCAAGTGGGAAAGGCTCCCCTGACACTTACTTATGCAGTGACCCTGCCATGTGCTTGGCAGTAGGGAGCAGGAAGGATGACAGCCATCTGCATGCCACCTCTCCTTCTCTGCTGTGAATTAGTAGGGAGTGACAAATGACCACTGCTTTCTATTCCACTTTACCAGTGTCTCTCCTGTCCTCAAGAGGTTTCTGACCTTTAGGTTGATGCCTTTTTGCAGCCCTCTGCCCTCCTCCCCTTACCAGGGACCCCAGAGATCTGTAATGGGCTCCCATCAATTGCCTGTTGAAGGACAGAAGCAGTTTGTGATCAGTGCTGCTGATTGGTGAGCCCCAAGTGGGTACCACTGGGTAGCAGAGAACTGAGGTTGATTTAGCGTGAGGTTGATATGCACTTGCATATGCAGACACACGAAAGCCTAAGTGCAGACACACAACATACACACAGTCCTGCTGTGACTCCCAGGGCATCACATAATTACTGTTCTGACATTGGTTAGTGGTTTTCCTTTGGCCATACCCTTCTATACTAGCACATTAGCTCAGAGGGAATACAGAGACTCTATCCATTCTAATCCCTTTGTAGGTTACAGTAGTTTTAGATAGAAGGTACCCCTGAGAATTCTATATAATTCAGAGACTCGTAAAGGTCACCTCTGGCCCCCATTTCTTCTCTAAGATATGAGCCTCTCAATCTGCATCACGTGTTCCCCTATTGCCAGAAGGGCTTTTGTGCTTCACTGCCACCCTTCTCTTCGCTCCTCCTTACTCTTCCCAGAGCAGGAATTACACACACATCTGTTGTTTTTTTTTTTTTTATTTTTCTCCTTATCTCTTCTCTTACACATATCTACTGCTGCTGTTTCTTTCAACTTTGGTGACTTTGGTGTGACATAGGAAGGAGTGATGCATTAGAGCTTCTAAGACTTACCCACATTCTGTACCAGACCCTTTTCACATCTCTGACTACCCTCAAGATGCTTAGCCATCATGTTTCCTGGCCCGAGCATGTCACCCCCTCAGATCTCTTGTGACTCAGCTACACAGGTGCTTGGCCATCCCTAACACTAAAGACATCTGCTACCACTTTCCCGCCTAGAGCAAGGGAATTCCTGCAAATTACACCATGAGTGGAAGGAAGGCACCCTCTTCTCACTCCACATTATCTCAGTGTGTCGCAAACTAGGTCAGTAGCACAAACCCTGGAACTTCACAGAAGCACTATATAGAAGCTAAAAAGCCCAACATACAAATGAAGAAGCTGAGGCTAGGAGAGTAATGTATGATAGTGTTTACTTGATTGTTGTCACAGATTTAGCTGGCTTTTTACTCCATGGGTATGGTTTTTTGTTTTGGGTTTTTATGGGGGTTTTTTTGGAGAGGTTTTAGCTATAGGGCGCGTGAGCTCTCCAGAAAGACAGACAGAAAGCGAGAAATCATCCACCAGGGAGGATGGCCATGCCGCAATCCCTTCTCCTCCATTCTCCTCTAGAGATCTTGGTCACGCACTCACACGTGCCCGGCGTGAGTTTAAGCCGTAGGGTCCGGGACTCGAACCGCGGTCAGCTACATGGGAGTCCAGCGACATAGCCATTACGCTAACTGCTGGTCCCACGTAGGTATGTTTTTTCATAAGATTCAGAGTGCCCCAGTGGGACACAGTTGCCCTGGATCCAAATTGCCATCAAAGGCCATGGCAGTGTCAACATTCATAAGGATTGTCCATGTCTTTTTAGTTAGGGAGTGGTGGGTCTGAAGTTAGGAAGTCTGAAAGCAGTGCTCAGTTCTGGGTTGAATGTTTTGTGAACATCTTCTACAGACATCCTGCAGCTTGTTTTGTGAGAGCAGAGCCAGTTCTCTTTTAAAAGGTAACACCAGAGGCTCTTTCTTATTAGAATTCATTGGTTTGCTGACTATAACAGCAACATAGGTACATTCCAGATTAAAATGCACAGAATTTTAAAGAATCAAAGTAAGATTGTGCTCATCTAAATTGAGAAGTGGCCACTTGCTATTTTTTTTCCTTCTTGTATTTTTTTATTTTTTTGAGAGGTTTTTGCTATAGGGTGCGTGCACTCGCCAGAAAGACAGAGAGACAGAGAGATAGAAAGCGAGAAATCACACCCCTCCCCCCGGGGGAGATAGCCACGCCACAATCCCTTCTCCTCCATTCTCCTCTCGGGATCTTGGGCACACATGCACATGCGCCTGATGTGAGTTTAAGCCACCAGGTCTGGGACTCAAACCACGGTTGACTACATGGGAGTCTAGCAACATAGCCATTACACTAACTGCTGGTCCCTCCACTTACTATTCTGTGGTAAAGGCATTACTGTTTTTTCTCTCTGCATCTCACATGAACTTTCTTCAAGGTCATTTAAGTATTTTCCCGTAACCTGATTTTTAATGACTGTATAGAATCTTATTATATTAATGCCATTATTTTTCTAATCTATTTTTGGATATTTGGATTCCCCCCCAATTCATCGTTATTATGAGTAATGTTGTATCTCAGTGGTGTTTTCATTAGACCAGATGTCTTGTGAAATTATTTAGTAAAAGGAAATTAAGCTCTTTTAGAATATGCTGTAGATTGTCACATTTTACTTCAGAAAATATCCCAGTTTATGTTACTACCAGTGATAAATGAAGGTGCTTACTGAAAAATCACACCTCTTTAGTTTCCCTTAAGAAAAAGACATTTCACTATATAAAAATTAGTTCTTATGTATGATTTATAATAATATGGGTTCATATCTTTGGGTTTATAAAAATACTGAGATTGGATTCTCTCCAATTTTCCTTTTAGTGGAAATTCTCCCTTCAGTAAGAAATTCTACTTGGAATTTCATTGAGTAAAGAAACATACTGTGGTTTCTGAAATTCATGTCAAGTAACACATACACAGTTAACTAATTAAAATATTTGTTAAAACCTTACATAGTGCAGAGATTTAGTTAGGCAATGGAGTAAAAAGTATCAGACGAGACAGATCTATGCTGATCTTCTTGGAGATGATTGCTGATATGAAAGAGAGACATTAAATAATATACTTTATAATTTTCTATCATTTCAAACTCCTGTCAATTATATAGACATAAGTGTGTGTGTGTGTGTGTGTGTGTGTGTGTGTGTGTGTGTGTATCCAGCATGAGAATAATTCTCAGATTGGGGGAATGTCTAAAAAATGATTAACATATTAAATATAAAACCAGTAAGCAGTAGAGAGAACATTAACCAAGTAATGAAGGATTCTGGAAAGCGAAGATAACCAAACAACCTAGGCCAAGAAAAGTAAATGGGGAGAAAAAAGCTAAGTTTCCTGCTTCCTATACAAAAAGTGGAAGTTTGTTTTGATGTGTCCCCTTTATAGTTTTTATTGTATTATCTATTGAAATGGAACATCAGAGTTGAGTTTATCAGAACAGAAAGACATTCCTCTGTCACTAGATGTTGAGAAGAAATCATAAAAAGGCTTGAACAGACATTGGACAGTACATCGTGGGTAGAACTTTCAATCCAGTATTGGGGGGGGTGAGATTCGATCTTCGTTAACCATATTGGTTGTCAATATTAACTAAAGGCATCAGGTCAAATTAAGGTTCTTTGCAGGCATTTCTGAGAGTAGCTGGGTGATCTGAAATTTTCTGGAGGTTTGATTAGATATGAGATAGAGCTCAGCAAATCCACTACATGATTCTGAGACCACTGGTTCTCAAACTAACCTTCACCACAGTACAAATTTCTTGTAATCTGATCTGAGCAATTTTACTGTCTATGATCAGATTCTTCTTTTCCACTGAAAGGTTGAAGGGAAAATAAATAAGTGGGCAAAAATTATCTTAGGTATTTGTTTTGTGATCCCTATTTTTATATGAACCTTTCCTTATTATATATTCATAACAAATATGGATAGAAAAAGCTATTAATTTTGGGTTATGCTTAGCTTAACTTGTTTTGAAGAGAATATCATTTATTTATCTTTAAGGGTACAATATAATCATATAATCATATATTTTATGAGTAAAGTTATTTCTATTTCTTATAACAGAGTTAAACATATTGGAATCTAATGGTGTTCCACAGCCATTTGCGCAGAGTAGCTCATGATTTCCAGGTGTTCAGCCCTATTAGTGAGTTGGGAAGCCTGGCGTGAGTATCACTGTAGGGTAGCTGAGGTGTGGGTATTCGTGATGGTGACTGGAAAGCTGCCCATGGCTCCTGACTCTAGGAGCAGCAGTGGCAAATTTGATATGTCATATCCTTATTCAGAGCCTACAGCAATAATTCCTGCAGGAAGTTGCAAAAAGTTAACAGATAGTGTGCTTGCTAAAGCCTTCCTACATATCAGACACTTCTCTAGCTTTACATACACTATCTGTAAAACTCATGACCACCTTACAAGATAGAAGGCATTACCATCTGTGTTTCATGGCTAGGGGAACTGAGGCATAGAAAGGCCAAGCACCTTGGCCAAGGCCACAGAGTTATGAAATGACACACAGGAGCACTTAGGTCCCTTTTCCTGCATGCCTTTCTCTACATGCACTGCCTTACAGTAATCAAGACCTTGCTAAAAGCCATTTTAGATCTGTGCAAATGCTTGAATAAGAACTCTGTTGAAGGTCCATAAAATATAGGGTATAACCTTAGCCTTGAAAAACATTTTAGGGCCAGAGTTAACAACTTAAAAAAAAAGTGATGTTTACCTTTGAGCATAATATCTCAGAGTCACTGAATTAATCACAGAATGTGCCCCAGGATAAGTAAACTAAATAACCTGTTGAATAAGTAGTTTAGTCTTCTTTGTCTGCATGTTGCTAAAAAAATTTTTTTTGTATATATATTTGCTTTGGCAAGGAGGTTTTGAGACTTTTAAATGAGATACTATATCTAAACCCCTAGCTTAGTAGCATAAATGGTTTGTGTTTTGGTATTTATAGCCATGGTTTAAAGTCTTCTTTCTATCAAGGAGAGAGTAATAATTGACAGCAGATAAGGTGTTTTATTCTGTCCTTTTCTTTTAAATCAAGCTATGAGAAGAAACTGTTCTACTATCTTTGTTGATTTTTGTCCCTAATATATAAAAAGAAATAACTTTAAATTTATTTTAATATTTAAAAGTAATTTTAAATTACTTCCTTTCGAAAGGGCCTAAAATTTTGGTTTTCATTACCTCAATGAATATTTATTGAGAACTATTAAAGTTTAGCTCAGATAGAGACCAGCAGATGGTATAATGGTTACATGATGGACTTCCACGTTGTCAACTGCAGTTTGAGTCCTGGACCCTGCAGCTTAAACTCTAGAGCATGGGATTTTGCATGCATGTGCACGCATGCTCAAAATCCCAAGAGGAGAATGGAGGAGAGGGGATTGTGGCATGGTCATCCCCCCCTGAGGGGGGTGATTTCTCGCTTTCTGTTTCTTTGGTGAGCACACAGACACTACAGCAAAAGTCTCAAAAAAAAGGGGGGTGTCTTAACTCAGATTAAATTTCTTTCATATTATCTTGTTAAGCTTTGGTTGACTTTGAAGACTTTTAAACACTAAAGGGCTGAACCAGACCCCTAGTTATCATATATGGAGCCACAATCATACTTCCTCCATTCTGAAGGAACAGAAAAGAAATGATAAAATTGTTGTGAACTCCATGGGCCTCAGAAGCTTTAAAAAAAGTTTTAAAATGTTTTTAATATTCAGCCATTAGCTGAGTATTTCTAAAGATGTATTAGGAATATATTTTTTAAAAATGCTCATTCTCAAGGGTATCAGTAGTACATAGAATATTTTAAGAGTGAACTCATCACTTCTACTTCCTATGTTCTCTATAGCTCAGATGGAAATAAGATGAGAAACCTTATTTTTAAATACAAATTAGTTGTTAAAACGTGTGACCAAAGTTAACCCATAGATTAATTGCCTTAAATTATTAAGCTGTGATTTTAAATAAAATATGATTTTGCCAAATATTGTTACTGTGACTTTAAATAATGATGAGAATAATTTAACTTTTTTTTTTTTTTTGGAGAGGTTTTTGCTATAGGGCGCGTGCGCTCGCCAGACAGACAGAGACAGAGACAGAAAGGGAGAAATCACACCCCAGGGGGGTTGGCCACGCCGCAATCCCTTCTCCTCCATGCCCCTCTCAGGATTTTGGGCACACACACACACGCCTGGTGTGAGTTTTAAGCCACTGGGTCCGGTACGCGAACCGCCGTCAACTACATGGGAGTCGAGCGACACAGTCATTACGCTAACTGCTGGTCCCGAGAATAATTTAACTTTAAATTAGTTAAAACATGTAAACTGTTTACAACAGTGTTTAGCATATATTAAGTGCTTTATGAATATTACCTGTGCTTTAGAAAAGTAATTCAAAATTGCTATACCATGGTACAAGTGTAAACTTTTCCTTCCTCAGACATGCCATGAAATATCTGTGTCTATTAATTAATTTGTGTTTTTTTAAAAAAAGTTTTTGTCATAGGGCATGTGTACTCACCAAAGAGGAGAGAGATAAAGAAGTAGGGAAAGTGAGAAATCACCTCCCTGGTGGGTTGACCAGGCCACAATCACTTCTCCTCCATTCTCCTCTCAGGATCTTGGGCACCTGTCCTTAATATGCAGATGAAATGTATGTTGATGAGTCAATTGGCAAAAATAAGAGGTGAGAGATAAGTGTCATGTCAAGTCTTTGTTTACCCAGTGGTGGCATTGCCTCTTGGGTTTACAGAGGTACCCTGAGTAGTCCTGTTCAGAAAGGCACATGTAAAGGTCACATGAGGTGAGCAGTGTGTTACTTAACGCTGTGAGGACACATAGCATACTTGTTTAGACCTTTTGGAGCGCCTTCAGTACTTCAGATTTCCTGTGAGGACAAAGTGGTGCAAAACCATCAGTAAATAAGTAGTGGAGTAGATTCCTGACTATAATTATAAAAGTTATTTATTTCTTGTCTTACATCTTTATACTATATAATCTACATATAGTCTCAGAAAAGTCCTTTCTCAGATTTTTAGACCAGAGTATGAATACATTGATGAGCTTCTCTAGGACCAAATTTTAATGGTATAAAGCCTAAGAACCCAAGACTTCCCTAACAGTTAAGTCATGAAAGAAAATGAAAAATATGAAAAGCAAAGCATTATAGACAAGATTCTGTCTTTACATATTGGTTCAAATCCTATAAAGATTACTCAGATAGAAACCTGCCTTTTTTATTTGCATGTGCTACAGTTTGTGTCTCGAATACTTTTTACACCCGTTCATATCATATATCTGATTATTGTTCAGATATTCCATATAACCTACCACTGAAAGCTCAAGTTACTTAAAGGGATTGCAAATAGTATAGTGAACATAGTAGACAATCATTATTCCATTGTGTAGTAAAACCCATGAATTATGTCTAAAATGTTACTATTGCTTTTATGTAGTCTTTAAGAAAAGGGAGTATGAAGTTTACAATTATAGTAAAACTTATTAAGTGAGTGCATCAGTAGGAAAAGAAACCATTATCGTTTCAACTCAGTCCTATGTCATAAATAACACACTACCTCCCTTGCAGTTAAGAAACACGGTTCATCTTTGCAGCATGCTGCCTCTTATTAGTTTTTGCCCACAGAACTGAGGGAAGGTAAAGCAATAGAAGAATTAAAACTCTAAGTCAAATTAAGTTCACATCTTTTCATTTAAGGGTTCTAGGAACTCTGAGACTGAATCAAATTTGTTACTTAATTTTTAACCAAATTAATGGCTCTATTTCTATTGTAGAGTAAGTGGAAAGTTCATGTTATTTGCCACTGGCAGTTTACTAACTAGTTTAAAAAGCCAATTAAAATGTGAGTAAAAGAGATGAAAACAAATACATCTTTTCTACAGGACCAGAGCTTTACATTTTAATGCTGTAAGGCTTTTGCTGTAGGCCTAGAGGTAAACTGTAGCACTGATTGAAGGCTTATTTGGGATGGGAGGACGTATGGAAGGAGGTAAGAATGGAGGAGTAAATTTTTCTACACCCTCTCTGCACCTGATCATTAAAAAATTAGTAGGTTCAGTCCAGGCAAAAGTGGGGTGAGTCTGGGTGGACCACAAGACCTTTGTTTCCCTCCAACTTGTTTAGTTCTCAGGCTGTTCAGAAAATAAATTATAAGAACATCAGAGTGGGGGCCGGCAGGTGGCATGGTGGTTAAAGGTGCTGGATTCCCACATGGGCGACTGTGGTTCAAGTCCTGGACCTGGCAGCTTGCTCTCTCTCTGTCTCTCTCTCTTTCTCTCTCTCTGTTCCTCTCTGGTCAAATTGAAATGAATAAATGAATAAGTAATAGATAAAATTAAATAAAATAATTATAAAAAAATCACATTCTAAATATAAAAAAACATCAGAATGAATTATGATACAAAGCACAGCTCTCTTTTGATGTGTTGGCTCATGGCTCAGCCTACGAAAAAATAATTTTACTTTTCCTTTAGAAAACTTGTCATGCTGAATGATTACTGTAACACAAGTTTTAAAATGTGGTACAAGTAAAATCAGATGCATTTTAAACTAAAATGGCACACTTTTCTTAGTTTTGTTTTCTTGGTTTCAGTTTTAAACTAAGGATCACTTAGGCTAGATTTTGCCTTACCAGTTTAAAGAAATTAAATGGGAGAAGCAGTTTCTACAACTCTTCCTCCCTGTAGGATTGTTGTGACCTGCGTATTTCACTTACGTTAAGTTATGCTCCAGTTTTTCTAAAACTTGGGTTAATGTGTTAGTGGATGAAAATGGGACATAAAGTCCTCTTATTGTCCTCAGCAATAGGTGGGCGTACCCATGGTACGTACCTATCTCGTAGGTTTTAAGGATGTGATGTCATAATGCAGGAACCGCTGCCTGGGTTACCGCCTCTTTGACACAACTCTGCCGTAGGTACTAACCTGATTCGCAATTCTATGTCCCTTTTCTACATCCTTGTTATCTGAAGAGTTCATACTTTTCTTTGCCAGAGAACATTTTTAGAACACTCTCTTCTCTCTCTGTTTCTCTATCTCTCTTGTGTGTGGGGGAGGGAAGAAATAAGTACTTGTGGTGTGGCTGACCTTAGTTTGATATAAATGCTCTGAAAATGAACACTGAATTCTGTTCCTAGGGCCGTAGGGACTCTCTTAAGAGGTTCAGAATAAGAAAATTACTATACTTCATCAAATCCTCCCTTTTCTCTCAGTGTGATTTATGGTAATCTTACCTTGGGGATACCTCATTACTTTAGAAGGATCCATCTGCTTGCCTGAACTTGGAGGTCTGGGTGTCATTTAAAGAAGGTGTGGTTGGAGAGGAGATGGGGTCAAAACAAATAAAATGTCAGAAGCAAATCATGTTTCTGGGCCTGTGTAAGCAAGGAGGGCCCTGAACTAGGAACTGAGAGACTAGGTTCTGGAGCCGAATGACTGACATTTTCTGAACCTCTGTTTTCTTATCAAATGGAGATTTGGGATTAGACAGTCTCAAAGGTCCTTTTGTGCCTTCATATTTTATAATTTTTGCACGTAGGTCCTAAGTGTGAGTGTCCACATTTTCAAGTTGTGTAAGGATAAGAAGCAACTGGGTAAGATGTTGAAGTAAAGATTAGTCAGGGTCAGTGAGAAACCATTTAAGAATTTTCAAGTCTCAATAATGAATGTTATTTTTCTCTTTCTTCCCTGTGTTTAGCCTCCCCAGAAATAAAAGTAAAGATACAAAGTCTGTCTTCTTTGTCAGGTTAAGTAAAAAGAATTTTTGCTTCCATTTTAATAATAGAATTTGTGTGTATTTAATATAGGCAGTGATTTGGCCTCAAGCTGAGTTTAGATTTGAAAAGATGAGAATATTAAAGCTGTCAGCCAGCCCACAAACCAATTAAGTATTTCTAAGCTGACAGAATGTAGGGTGGAATTCTTTTTCTTTTTCCACCAACACCCCTCACAATAAAAAAAAAAAAAAAAAAAAAAAAAAAAAGATTAGATAAAATTGACATTTTCTTTGTAAAGGTGGGACTGAAAGTAGGTGATAGGAAAAGATGACCCTACTCTGAGAACACAGAATCCGGAAAGTCAGACCAAAGCAGGGCAAGGATCTAGAACAGGGATGTCTGAAGCTATGAAGGCATTTTATTAAACATGGCTATTATTAGGCTAAAGACAGTAGAGGACTTTAAGTACTTCAGGTTGCCTTAAGGCTAATTTTCTAACAACCAAAAGGATTCTCTTTGGAATCCTGAGCTAGAACCCTGTCGTTCTGGGCAATAGACATTCCCCTACCCCCTGACTGTGGAAAGTGGCATTGATCATTCAGTTATTGACCTTAAAACTTGCAAAGATGGTTTCACCTGGGGAGGATGCTGAAATTGGCATTACAGCCTTCCCAAATACCTAGAAAATTCCCAATAATAAGCTTTCAGATGAACTCACAGTAGTTCCGCTGTAGTAGATGCTCTCGTTGCTGAGACACCTGGTCAGTATTTGTAGCATCGATTAGCCACAGGGCCTACAGGCTCCTACTATTACATGTAACAGTTTCATGGAAAAAGAGCCTTGTAGGTAATGTCACAGCAGTGGCCTTAAATTAAGAAGAATTTCTACCAGCCTCATGAACCAGGGCATGGTATGGAATTCATTGGCCCTGCTTATCCTCCCACAGAGACCTGGGGATGGCAAGACTGTGAATGTGAAGCTCAGCCACCCAGCAGTGGGGCTAACGCTCTCATAAAGAACTCCCACAGAATTCATTAGCTGCATTTTAGCACTGGAGCCGGCATCTTTTACATGGTAGGAATGATGGCTCAGAAAGATAATGACGGCCCTTAGGTTATTATTGATAGACTTTGCTTTCTTTTTAAGCGGGAAGACATTTTCTTGTCCTTTCTCTTGTTAAAATAGTAAGTGCAGAGCACTCTCATTAGGATATAGCCCTTCAGCTCAGCTCGTAAGGACATGAGGGGCTTTCTTTTTCTTTCTTTTACACTGTCTTTCTCTTTATTATTCCATCTTATTCCTGCACTTTGAGTAGGCATGGGCATGTTTACCTTTCTTCTATTTGTGTCTTTTGATGTTGCTAAGTTTATTAAATCATTTCTTCTGTGAGTAAGACAGACAGACAGACAATACCCCAAATAGGATCTTGATGCCATAATCCAGCACCAGCCTCAGCCAATCCTGGATCTTCATAGAGCATCACAGTTGACCACTGTGTCACCATCCAGCCCCACATTTACCTTTGGATAGATTATTATATACTAATAAAAACCACTTGGCATTTGGTCCTTCTACAACCTCTTCTCTTGGTGGAATTTCAATTCAATTGTGTCTCACAGATGGCTGTCTCTACTGCAGCATGCATGCGCATATAGACATTCTTGCACGTGCCCTCTTGTCAACCCACACTACTATGTTCATAGACATAATTGCTGGAGAAATAAGCTAAGTTGCATCCAATATAGATTTCTATCTCTGGCTAGGCCCTGGTGCCAAATATTCACCCATTTTCTTAGTCCTCTTTTGTTGCTGTAGATTTTTTTCCCTCTTGTCTTAAACTCTTCAGTCCAGAGTTTCTCATCAGACCTCATCATTGGGGCCAGCTCTACCAGCAATATTAAGGGTGCTCAATAAGATCATCCTTGACTTCTATCCCCTCTTTTAACATTTTTTATTTGTTTGTTTTTTCAGAATTGTTATTCATATATATCATGCCCTCTGGTATCAGAGCAAAACATATCTGTCTTCATTCTCAAGTTCAAAGCCATGTTTTTCAACTAACCCTATTGTCTCCTCCATGACAGTCACATCAATCATTCCTTTCCCTTTCCCTTGTACCCACTGTTTTCTTTATCGCTTTTCTCCCTGTCAGCTTATAAACTTGAGATTTCTTCTAATCTTTTAAAAGTAAGTGGAAAACCTTGGCTTCATTTTGAATCTCCTTCCCTTCAAAGTCAAAGAACTTTATATTTACTGTCATCCTTTGGAACTCCTGAATGAATGGTTGTTTTTATATCCTACTGTGATAATAAAATAATCTCTTACTATCCACTAATGACTTTCTAATCAGAAAGTCCAGAGACTCTGGCACCATTCTTCCTGGATGACTACCTGTTCCTTCTTGGAGCCTTCTCATTCCATAGATTTCTTAACTCTGCCAGCCCTTTTCAGTATCTCTTTCATATTCTGCCTTCGTCTACCTTAAATATTGGGTCATCAGGAAAGTCATGACTCTTCCCACTACTACTTGTTTAGCTGTGGAAACTTGAGTAAATGATTTCGCTTTTCTGAGTATGTTTTCTCATTACTTGAGAGGGTTATGAGGATAAAATTAGCAAGTACATGTCAAGTGCTTAGCATAGTTCTTAGGAAGTTCACAGCTTCTTGCTTTGTTTTCTTGTCTTTCTACTCTCCATGCCTTCATATTGCATTGTTACCCTTCCTGCTTCTGATTTCCCTCTGGAGCCCCAAAGCCACATTATCAATCACCTGCCAGATGCCTTTCTCAAACAGAAGTAATTATTTCTGGGTTGGCCTCATAATTCAGCTTAGGTTAAGCACCATACAAAGGAAACCAGATCCCATATGGCTAATCTGAGTTAGAGGCCCAGCTCTGGCAGTTCAAAAAATACTTTGGGTTGGGACCAGCAGTTAGCGTAATGGCTATGTCACTGGACTCCCATGTAGTTGGCCATGGTTCGCGTCCCAGACCCGGTGGCTTGAAACTCACACCAGGCGCGTGTGCGTGTGTGCCCAAGATCCCGAGAGGAGAATGGAGGAGAAGGGATTGCGGCGTGGCCATCCCCCCTGGGGGGTGATTTCTCGCTTTCTGTCTCTCTGTCTCTCTCTGTCTGTCTGGCGAGCGCACACGCCCTATAGCAAAAACCTCTCCAAAAAAAAAAAAAATACCTTGGGTGAATGGACACATGCCCAAGATCCTGACAAAATGGGGGATTGGGAGAAAAAGGATTGTGGTGTGACCAGGTCCTGTCATGAGTGATGATCTCTCTCTCTCCTTCTCTCCCCTGCACACATACACTCCCTCTGTCATTCAAAGAAAAAAGAAATTCACTGGGCCAGCCCATGGCTTGGTGGTTAAAGGTAACTGGATCCCACATGACTATCTGCATGGTTGGAGTCCCAGATCTAGTGGCTTGAAAACCACACTGGGTGTGTGTGTGTGTGTACAGGCTCAAAATCCCAAAAGGAAAACAGATTGTGGTGTGATCATTTCCTACAGGGGTGAAGTGGTGCTTTCTCTCTCTCTCTCTCTTTCTCTCTCTCTCCCTCTCTCTCTCTCTCTCTTCCTCTCTCTCTCTCTCTCTCTCTCTCTCTATCTGTTGCTCTCTAGTGAGTACATGAGCCCTCTGGAAAAATTAAAACAAGTAAGTCATTATTAATTTCACCTTCTTCCCTGACTTGACTTGGCAGTTTCTCAGTTTGGGAGCCCAGATGTCCATTTCACTTCCTTCCTCCCTTTTACGGTCATATCCAGTCAGTCAACAAGCCATGTTCATTGTAACCCCCTGGATTCTTTAATACGGACCTTTTTTGGTTCTTAATGCCACAGCTACAGGTAAGGATCCTTTTATTTCCAATGTGGATTATTGTTCTGGCCTCCCAAGTGGTCGTCCATGTCTATTCATTATAGCATTCTTCCTATAACGCTGCTTATTTGGTGATGTCACTTATTTGCTCAAGCTGTTCTCTGTTGTACTTTCCTATTCCCTATTAATTTTTGGCTGAAGTTTCCATAGCCAGTCTGTGGCTCAGGGGTAGAATGAGAAAAATGGTTTATTCCCTACAGAGTTAGAACTCATTAAATGCTAAATGAATATAGTATTTTTAAAAAGTAAAATCAAGGATATGATAAGATTTTAGTAAGAAATGCTTTGTGATAAATGGTGGATTAAACTCAAGTTAGCTCTCCATTGATAGATCCCACAGAATTAGTTGTCGGAAAAGAATCGAAAATGATGCCCATTTTTTCACTTGACCTTATTTTTAAAAGGGGAATGAACTGGACAAACAAGTAGACAATCTCAGCTGTGCATCAACAGCCTGTCTTCTGCTCTGATCCTGTGGGAGTCACCCAGTACACGAGGGGTGTACAGGTCTTCATTTTTGATGTGGATGTTTTGATTCTGAGGAGACAAGTACTGACAAACTTGAAAGGAGATTCCTTACCAAACTTAGTGCAAGGCTAAAAGAAAGTTCCTTGAAAAACCATGTGATGCTTTGTAATGCAGGTCTTTTGTGGACACAGTGAGCACCCTTACTGATATCCGTGGCTTTGGGTTTTGTTTTTGTTTTTTTCTGTCTCACATCCTCGCTCCCACCCTCAACCCTCAATACTCCAGGCAAGAAAACAGTGATGTTTCTGCATCTGGCAGCATGTTCTATGAGAGAAGAGGTTAGCGGAAAGGAGTTTGATGTGTGAGTGACAGATCCCCAGGTAATGCCACTGGGGAGCACTTGATCTGACCTGTTTGAAGCTGAAACTCACGAGGTCACACTGGAAATGGTTGCTGCTGGGCATGACTTTCATCTTTGTTTATCTTCTCTCTTTTTTTTTTTTTTTAAACTTCTTGAATTTTTTTTTTTTTTTGTATAGATGGACACGTTTTCCTGTGTATGTATGTGTCTCCAAGAGTGTTTGTGTACTTCTTTCTTGTGTTTCTTGTCACTGCAGGGCAGGGTTATAACCTTTTGATGCAGATCGTGAATCTTAATGAATCTATCATTTGCCATAGGAAGAAGGTTGTTCAAATAATAGAGAAACAATTTATTATCTTTTTAAAAAGTAATTATTTGTTTTAATTATTATTATTATTATTTTAATTTGACCAGAGAGAGATAGAAACAGAGAGGAAGTGAGAAAGCAAACCACCAGGTCTAGGACTTGAACCATGGTTGGACATGTGGGAGTCCAGTGCCTTAACCCCCATGCCACCTGCCAGCCCCAAAACAATTTATTTTTTAACAATATTATAGGAGTACTGTATAGAAAATAAACAATTTTTTGAGCACTTACTATAGATTAACTACCATTTTGAACACTTTTGTATTAACTTACTTAATCTTTAGCAGATTCCACTATGACTGGTTTTCCTATTGACATTTGAAGAGACTGAAACAGAGAGAAGTTAAGTACTTTGCCTGAGGTTATACATTTAGTAAGTAAAAGACCCAGGACACAAACTCCGACAGAGCTTCTCCGGCCAGCAGTGTTCATCTAACTGCTCTCCAGTCCTGAAAAGGATTACTGAACACAAGCGTGGAACACTGAGGGTTTACTGAATGTTCCCTGGGGCTGGCACATTGACCTGACCCCAAGATATGGCTGCTGCTGTAAGGTTGTTACTGTCTGCTGACTAGTGGAGAAGGCTAAGTCTGTCTTAGTCCGTCTTGTTTACTGGCATAATTTCCATCATGGAACACAGTGTCAGGCATGTAGGAGATGCTTAATAAAATTTTGTTGTGTTGAATCAGTATAGGTTTTTAAAAGGTTGATATAGCTTGTGAATTGTCAAGGTGGAACTGTAATCAGTTAATGATAAAAGGGAATATGAGACTTGCTACCTTTAGAAACAGCAGTGAGGGAAAAAAAATGTGTGATGCTAGTTATATCACTGTTCTTACTTGGTGCAGCATTTTAAGGCTCTTTAAAGAATTCTTTGGGGCTCCCAGGCTTCTTTATGATTTATAGGTCTATTATGCCTGAGATCTCATGATGGAGAATCATCAGATGAACTCATTCAGGGTATAATGTTATGGGAATGGGGCTGGTAAGGTTGTTTTTTGTTCTACCTGTAAGGTTCCACTTTACAGAAATGGATGGGGACTGGAAGACACTACATAGAGGTCAAGGTAAAGAGCAAGTAAATGCACTAGATTAGAGGCATAGGAGGAGGAGAAGACACAAGTGGATAGGAGTGTGTGGAGAGAATCAGCAGGACCTCCTGACGAGACGAGAGCAACCAAGGGAAAAACAAAGGATGACTCAGTCCTTAGAAAAGTTTTATATACAGGTATTCCTGACTTCTGATGAGGATACCTCCCAATTAGCCCATTGTAATTGAAAAATCATGGATTGAATCATCATAACTTGGGAATTATCCTAAGTTCTAACTGTTGCTGCTGGAACCAGTGTTCCACGTAGTGCCTCGTAATCCTATTCAGGGCTGGAAAGCAGTTGGATGAACACTGCTGGCCCTGGAACCATCTGCATGTGGGCCATTGATAACCTTAAGAGGGTAAACACAACAACCTAAAAACCATGAGCCAGAGACTCAGAGAAAAAATCTTATGAAGCCATCATTTCAGGTTGACTGACTTTTGATTAGGAAAGGGTTTTCAAACCATCCCCCTCTACCTGCTTCCACTACCCACCACACCATTTCGTTCATTCTGAAAGCCTGAGGAGTTCTGTGTAGTGATCTGAGCGTTGAGACATGAGTTGAAGAGGAGGGATTCTGGTGCAGCAGGGCAGTTTGCTGCAGTGGAGGTGGCAGAGGGCTCCATGAATCCCAGAAGGTAGTGTAGATCTCTGTCAGAGAGTATTTAGAGAAGTAAGACACAGCTCCCTCTTCTCATTACAACATTTTACTGCCAACAACTTCTCAGCAAAATTGCTGCATTAGGTACCTAGCATTTGATTTGAACTTTTGTTTATTCTACATGAAAATGCATAGTGTCCGTTGATGCCACTTTGGTGCTGCTGGGACCAAAGTGGGTGTTTTATGTGCTATCTCTTTTCAAGCAAGATGGAAGGGCCTTGTAAAAGTGGTTTCCAAGGAATAACCTAACATTTTAAAGATTTATAGAACAAGTGCCCACTTACAGCTTCATTTAAGTTTTACAAAACATTTCAGCTTCTGCCTTGCCATGTCAGCAAAAAATTCCAGGATTTAAATAAATAAAATCTGGTTGGGTATAATAAAGTGGGGGAAAAAAAAAAAAAAAAGACACATGAAGTTGCTACTGAAACAATTGTTGAGGCCTAAGTGATCTCCTTACTGATGTCTACTGAACAGAGCTAGCTTTAATCTTCAGGTTCTGTTATTTAAATAAGCTGAGGGATTTGTGATTTGGGGGATGCTGCAAAGTGTATCCACCACAGATAACGATGCCATTTCAGATCTCACTTCTGTCTTAATGAAAGGAGACAGATGAGGCTGCAGAACTAAAATGTTAATAGCACCTGACCCTCTTTCTTTCCTTAGGTGTTTCTCAACCCAGTGAAATTGGTGAGATTTTTAAAATAAATTATTTTGAGCACATAGTGTTATAGAATTTATTGTGGTGAGACAAGGAGCAGTAATGGAAGTCAGGAAAACCAGTGGATATTAAAAACTGTTTACTAAGTCTCTCCTGTGTTTACTCTTGTGGGGTTTTTAGCCAAAACAAAATAGGGTCTCTGCCAAGCTCAGAAGGTGTTTTATTTTTTAGTTTTTTTTCTTTTTCTTTTTTCTTTTTTTAGCCTTTATTTATTCTTCTGGTTTCCCCAAGTCCCAGAACACTCAACACCTCAGGAGCAAATGTCCTTTGAATAAACAGATTTGGAAAGAAGCTCTGGAAAATACTGTACAAACAACCTTGATGAATTACATTATAATGCCCTCATCACTTCCTTCCATCTGGTTTGAGACTGGCCTTTGGGACCAGCAGTTAGCATAAAGGCTATGTCGCTGGATTCCCATGTAGTCAACCACGGTTCGAGTCCTGGACTCGGTGGCTTAAAACTCAAGCCGGGTGCGTGTGCATGCATGCCCAAGATTCTGAGAGGAGAATGGAGGAAAAGGGACTGCGGCATGGCCATCTCCCCTGGGGAGTGATTTCTCGCTTTCTGTCTCTCTGTCTCTCTCTGTCTGTCTGTTGAGTGCACATGCTCTATAGCAAAAACCTTTCCCCACCAAAAAAAAAAAAAAAAAAAAAAAAAAAAAAGGGAAAAAGAAATAAGAGACTGGCCTTTGAAAATTACCCTTATTGAGCTTATATTTTCGTGAAGAAGCCAGACAAAAGAATAAATAAATGAACAAATACAATGAAGTTATCTCTCATTCAGTCCATAGACCAAAGTCTTAAACTTGCTCATTAAGACTTCCTCAGCTATGCTTTTTATACCACTGTCCCTAAACACCTTAATCATTTATAAATTATTCAACTTCCATATTGCTTTAGGTGAAATGGAGACTTGATACAAATTTGGAATGGAGTCTGTTTCTTTTTTTTTTTTTTAAGATAATTTTTGCTGTAGGGCACGTGCGCTCACCAGAAAGAGAAAGAGAGAGAGAGAGAGAAAGAGAGACACAAAGCAAGAAATCACTCTCCCAGTGGGGATGGCTGTGCTGCAATCCCTTCTCCTCCATTCTCCACTTGGGATCTTGGACATGCACACACACAAGCCCAATGTGAGTTTAAGCCACCGGGTCCAGGACTTGAACCATGATCGAATACATGGGAGTCCAGCAACATAGCCATTACACCATCTGCAGGTCCCAGAGTCTGTTTCTTTTTATTTTCCTCAACATCTTTGTGCACTCATTTAGAAATGCAGCCCTATGTGGTACTTATGTTTCAGTGAACTTGTCTGAACTGTAAGTTGTCACAGAGATCATTATCATCTTCAGTAAACCACTAATACAGAAAAGAGCATTCAACCCCAGCATCATCTTTGTACCTTTACATTTGTGTAGAGAATAAAAGCATGTCACTTATAAAACCTGAATATGGCTATACAAGCCATCTTTATATTTGTGACAGAAATTTTCAACAACAATAAAGTTCACTGTGCACCATTAGAATAACAGACTTCCCAACATGTTTTAAATTTGTCTTTATTTGGCATTATGGCATTTATGAAGATCACTAGGGACAGCTTATTTGAACCAAGATCCAGATACTTGACTTACTTTATTCATTTAGCAAACATTTGCCGAACTCCTAGTGTGTGTAGCACACCACTAGGAATAAAAACTAAGATACAGCTCCTGTCTTCAAGGAGTTAGTAGTCTGGCATGGAACAACTAACAGAATTGTGCACCAGAAATGATCCAGGACCTTAGGAATGCTAGTATTGAGGTAGAGGGGCCATTATGAAATCTCATATCAGGAGCAAGGAGGGGCCCAGCATTGATGAGAAGAGGAAGAGTCAGTGCCATTGGGCCAGGTTCTGGCATATCCATCTCGTTCTTCCTCAGCAGTGGGATGACTAGGACACTGAAAATCAACATGACTCTCACTGAGTGAAGAGATGGTTTACACCTTACAATAGCTGCCTTGATTTGGATCCTTGCTAATGTATTTTAACACTACAATGACATTTATTGTATGAATGATTAGATAACAAGTACCAGCTTAAGTATTTTATCCATTTTATCATGTTTTATCTTCACAGTTTTGTGAGGTAAATAGTGTTATTCTCATCTTTTTATTTAAAAAAAAAAATTGCTGAAGCGCTAGTATACTCACCAAAGAGAAACAGAGAGAAAGAGAGGGAAAGTGAGAAAGCACTCCACACCCCCACATGGGAATAGTCACACTGCACTCCCTTCTCCTCCACTTCTTTCTTTTGGATTTTGGGCTTGCACACACACACACCTGGCATATATTCCAAGCTACCAGGTGCATACAGTTGACCATGTGGTATCCAGCAGACGTAACCACCATGCCATTGAATGGCCCCCTGTTAACATGTTTCAGGTGAGGAAAACTGAGATCAAGAGATTACCTCGCTAGGAAAAGGTGAAGGTGATGTAGCAAGGATACAATCATTAGGCAGTAGACTTCTCTTAACATAGAATACCTTCCCACACATCCCAACACTATCATTCAGTATATATTCATGTTGGAATAGTTTTATGTTAGGTCTCATTTTCCTGATCATTCCTTTTCTCCATTTGGAAGATACTTTGGCTATACTAACTGTTATTTTTCATTTAAATGTTATAAATGCTAGCAGTGTTGTTTTAAACATTTGTGAGTATAGAATAGGAAGCATATGCACTTTCATCTTTTTTTTAGTTTCTTTTTCTTTTTTTTCTTTTTTTTAAGTTCCCAGAGGGTATAGCACTTGGCAGAGAGAGAAAGAAAGGGTGAAAGCACCTCCCAGTGGGGTGTGGTCACACTGCAATCTTCTGTCCATTTCTCCATCCTGTTGGGATTTGGGGCACGCACACACACTCATGTTCCACGTGTTTTTTTCAAGCAACTGGGGCCCAGATTCAAACCATAGTCACCCATGTGGAATCTGACTCTCCTAACCACTAGGCTATGGGGCTAGCCCTTATTATTATTATTATTATTATTATTATTATTATTATTTTAAATTCGAGTTACAACCCACTAAATAGAATTGGTAGTTTAAGTGGAGCACCTTCCTCTGTGTTTTCTCAGACATCAAGAAAACAGTATTTCTAATCACATAGACTAAATGAGGCACTTCCAAGTTGGGAAATTTATAAGGTAGATAAAAATGTATATAACCAAAATAAATATTCAGGCAACTGAGACAAGTGTAAAGTGAAACACTGATTTCCTGAAATATAGCTATTAAACATGCAGCCATGTCACAAAAAGAGTATGCTCAGGAGAGTTGATTATGATGTATTCTTCCTCCCCAACCTCCCCTCCACCAAGAGTATTGTTCTGTAGTTGATGAAGCATCTCTATAATGGAGTTATTTGTTTCAGATAATCTTTATGAAAATGAAATGTTCTTAGGAAGCTTGGAAAACTTATTTGGTTAGTTCAAGTAGGAAAAAAATTGAATTATTTTTTATTTAGCATTTTAATCTTGAAATTACAAGGAACATTCAACTCTAGTAAATTTAAAAGCTTACATAAAGACCGAATTAATCTTTACATCTAATTTGATTTTCTCATTTTAAAATTTAGCTTCACAAGAAGACATATGAGACCAGCAAAATTGCCCTTTCCTTATGTAAACTCTGAGTTTAGAACTTTTTTTTAAAGGTAAAACAAAAATTTTTGTTGGGACTATTTTATTGTAATAGTGTATTTATGTAGGAGATACTTTAAAAATTAATGAGAAAATTAACCGTTTTGAATTGACCAGCTCTTACGTTGTTCAAAGATATTGGGATTGACAGTTCAGTGGATGATGTGGAAGAACAGAATTGATCACTATTTTCAGAAAGAGCTTTTATGGTATGATTGAACATCTTTCTGTAAATCTATTAGATTTTATCCCGCATATACTGTAGCTACTAGTTGCTGAAGGACCAGCTTTTTCATGTGGAACACCAAGAAAAGATAATTCCTTACTTAGCCTTATGTCAAAGAGTGGTTACAGAGGGACCAGCACTTAGTGTAATGGCTATGTCACTGGACTCCCATGTAGTCGACAGCGGTTCGAGTCCCAGACCTGGCGGCTTAAACTCAATGCCGGGCGCATGTGCGTGCGTGCCCAAGATCCCGAGAGAAGAATGGAGAAGAAGGGATTGCGGCGTGGCCATCCCCCCTGGAGGGGTGATTTCTTGCTTTCTATCTCTCTTTCTCTCTCTGTCTTTCTGGCAAGTGCACGTGCCCTATAGCAAAAACCTCTCAAAAAAAAGTGGTTGCAGAAAGGTGGCTTTGGGTGTAATAACTGAATACTTACCATTGATAGAAGTCTTGTGTTGTTATTTCAATTTTATACCTTCTCTACTGGTAAGATCTATTCAAAATACATAATAATCAAGTAAACATGTGTCACACTTTTGACTTTAAAAAATAGGGCCATTTTAGGTCCAGCTCCCTGGCACAGTGGTAATGTGCCATTCAGGAGAAGATGGGTCCCATATGGTATGGACTAGGCCATGGTTTAAGTGTAAGTCTTTACTTATACAACCTGAGATGATTAAGAAAAAATATACGCCCACAGCAAATGCGTTATTTAAGTCCCTCCGCACTGGAAGGTACCATTTTCCAAACTTCTCCTTAGTTAACACTTTCTCCCCTCATCTCTAATGATATTCCTGAAGAGTTCCAATACAGAATATGACTTCAGTTTTTAAGATCACACTAATACTGAAAATTTCACAGACAACATATATACAAGTTCAGGGAGGCAGAGAGAAGCTACAGCCAATTTTTCTTCCAGTAAATACAGTGATATTTTTCAGTCAAAGTTTCGTCAAATGTTTATTCTAATATTATTAATTTGGCAGTATAATTTTGTAGTGGTTTGATTGAAAATACTGCAAAACTCAAGACCTTCAACTGTTCAGAGAGAACAGATCCCCAGGCCAGTCAGCTTAAAATATGCTGGGCATGTGTGTGAGTGCCCAAGATCTGGGAGAACTTGAGAAAGGATATGCAGCCAGTCCCTGTGGAGGCTGTTTCTGTCTCTTTCTTGTCTCTTTCTCTCTCTCTCTCTCTCTCTCTCATTCTCATATGTGTGTACACATGCTTTATCATGAGTAAAAAAAAAATAGAGAGAGCCCTTTCATTGAGCGAGGCAATTTAGCACAGTGGTTCAAAGGTGAAGGTTCAGAATCAAGCTGATTGAGTTTGGATTCAATCACTGCTGCTTATTTCTCAGAAAACATTAGGCAAGTTGGTTACTCTCTCAATGCTTCTGTTTAGTCCTAAAAAAGATATAATAATAGAATCTAATGCATGGGATCATTAAAAGCACCAACTGGAGGGTATATCCAAAACACTTAACCTAGTATCTTTCCCAGACTGAGTTCACAATAAATATTAGCCAACATGTATTTCTAAATCTCAGACTTGAAACTTCCAGGCACATCTGTTAAGCATTGGTTATATCACAGTGCAGGTGGGCATAATACAGGGGTACATACCAGTACTGAGGCAAGGGAGTGTGATTACTGAGAGTCCATGCATAGGTTATCCTGTCCCTAAGCAAGACATAGACTGTGGCATTGGCCTGGATGCCTGAGTCAGTGTATTCCAATGTTATAGCAAACTCAAGCAGGCATTGGTACCAGGAACACCCCTCTGTGAGTATCTCACGTCTGTGGGAGATAATACAGGGCTGAATCTGGTTTCACATATTTCCAAAGCTTAAATGATGGTTCAAAACCATCATTGTCTTCATCCTTCCACTATTAAACACTTGACGTGTAATGCCTTCCTTTGAATTGATTCTGTACTCAGGTCCGACATAGGAGCCTCCTGGCAACATCTCCATCTCCTTTTTTTGGCTTAAACCGATTTGAAGCCCATTCTGGAACTGTAGTTGGAGTTAATACGACAAAACGTTAAAGTAGGAACAGGGATATTTCCCAAAGGAAAGTTGGGATACTATTATACTAAGAAGACTAAAAGAATAGGATGATGGAAATAACAGATGTCTGTACATATGTGAAGATGGAACTGAGACAGATTGGTTCTACAGTTAGCATTGGCTCAAAACAGGAGACCTAGGTTTGCCGGTGAGGCCAATTCACAACCCAGCTCAGAAGCTGGGACAGGCGGCGGAAGTGGAAAAAAGATAAATGGTAGAAAGAAGTAATATTCAACGGGTAGCAGGGTTTTTACATTTTTGGCCTAATTTAAGCTTCCTCACATCTGTGAAGTATAATTGAAAGGCCCAAAGGGTTTGAAGATGGGGCTAAAAAGAAATCTGGAGTCAGGATGAGCTATAATAGCCAAGAGTTTTGGTAACCCCAGGGCTGACTGAGGAAGCTGGCTACTTAGGGGGAAAATGGTTGCTGAAGGACTTGGGGCTATGCAGGCAGGTTGAAAGGAGTCTGTATGGTGTTCTGAAGAGGAGATTCTTCTGTTTGACCTAGATGTGAAGTGAATAATCACTTTTGTTATTTGGAAAGCAGTAAAGCCAGCCAACTATGCCACAATTCTGATCTCGCAACCCACATATCTTATTTTTCAACAAGGAAAATCCTTTTAAAGAGATAAATGTGAATTGTGTGTGTCATGTATATAGTTGTGCCACATTTAATTTCATTAACTATAAGATCACGTAGCTGTGCTTATTTAACTGCTTAGACCAGATGGTAATGCCTTCTGAAGAAAAATGGTTACACGACGTAATTGAACATGTCCTGGTGACAGAGTTACAACAACCCATTTTTCCAATTAAATATAGGTGATTCAGGAAAATGAACACAGTGTATTACTCTGCCACCATTTCTAGCTCAAAACACAAGGGAGAAAATGTTCTCCAAAGTGGAGAAACTGCACGGTTATGGTGACACAGCAAAGGGACAAGAATAAAGAAAGGCCTTTTCCTTTCACCCTGGACAAAAGAGGAGCTATTTGTTGTTATCTAGATTTGGTTGGGAACCAAGAGAGGCCTTCTCTTTTTTTACCTGAACTGTCTTTAAGTGGTGTTAAGAGTGGATATGAGTTGTGAAACTTGGTTGTACATTTTGAAAAAAAATATGTAAAAAGATTTGGCTTGTGAATGGAATCAAGTTGTGAAAGAAAGAGTTGTGTTGACTCTAAATAGATGAGGGTCTCAAACTACTACAAAATTATACTGGTCGAATTAGTAATATGAGAATACACATTCGATGAAACTGTGACTGAAAAATATCATTGTATTTACTGGAAGAAAAATTAACTGTAGCTTCTCTCTGCCTCCCTGATCCTGTATGTATATATATATATATATATATATATATATATATATATATATACAGACTATATATATATATAGTCTGTGAAATTTTCAGGATTAGTGTGGTCTTAAGGAATGAAGTCACATTCTGTATTGGAACTCTTCAGGAATAGCATTAGAGATGAGGGGAGAAAGTGTTAACTAAGGAGAAGTTTGGAAAATGGTACCTTCCAGTGCGGAGGGACTTAACACATTTGCTGTGGGTATATTTTTTCCTAATCTCATGTTGTATGAGTAAAGATTTACAGTTATTCTCTTCCCTTGCTCATAGGGAATTTGAGAATTTTAGAGTCAAAAGAAACTGAAGCCCACTTAGACTCAGCCTCTCACTTTCCAGAAGAGGGAAGTGAAACCCAGAAAGTAAAACCTTCACAAAACTCAGGAGAGATCCCAGGGTCCAGTTGCCCCTTCTCTAATTAATGGATTTTGCCCCTATTCCAATACTAAGGGGCTGTAGGATATGAGAGGAGAGGAAAGAAAGGGTGAGTTATGACCATATGAGGATTCCTTTCTTTACTGCCAGTCACCCAGAGCAACTTCACTTTATCTACTTTATATATTGGGGTCCCCTATAAGAAGTTAAATGTTTTCATATGTAAAAAAGTACAAAGTTTAAGCCCATTATCATCAGCCCAGGAATTCTTAGGAAGGGCCATAGCATGTATTATGTGCCCCCCCTTCTGTTGCTCATTGTATCATAGAAGTAGGCTTTGTCTTCGCTACTGTAGTCATACCGTGTGTAACAACATTATGCATATATGTATATAAATGCAAACATGGATGTATATACAACTGCATATAATCTTATGGTCCGGTAAGATTGTAATGGAGCTGAAAATCCCTATTGCCTGGTCATGCGTAGCCATCATAATGTTGTAGCACATTACTCATGGGTTCATGGTGATGCTGATGTAAAGGACCTACTGTGCTGCCAGTCATATAAAAGTGTAGCACATACAAGTATGTAATATCTCATAAGGGTAATAGTGTTACTGGTTTTATGCTTCTACTATACTGCATTTTTTATCATTATTTTAGAATGTACTCCCTCTACTTCTAAGGACAAAAATATGCTGTAAAATAGTTTATCATGTTACACCAGCAAAAGCCTCACACATGCTGTGTTTTACCTTATGTCTTGATATCATTTTCTTTTTTGCTTGACTTAATTTCATTTTGTTTTCTTCTTCATTGCCCCTATGCATGCAAAGTCCACTGCTAATGTTGCCAGTAAAGGCCACATCAAGTGATTGATATAGATAGAAAGATATCCACTGATATAGGCCAGGTGTGTAAGTCTACCTCTGTTATGTTCACACAACAATAAAATCATGTAATGATATTTCTTAGAACATATCCTTGTCATTATGCAACACGTGATTGTATTTATCTAAGTCAAATGACAAAATGTAAAGCTGAGGGGCCAGTAGGTGGTGTGGTGGTTAAGGACACTGGACTTCCATATGACTGATGGTGGTTGGAATCCGGAACCTGGAGGCTTTCTTTTCTCTCTCTCTCTCTCTCTCTCTCTCTCTCTCTCTCTCTGTATGCATATACATTTTTTTTAAAGTAAAGCTGGCCCAAATCTTCTTATGGAGAGAATATTCAGAAGGTAGGAAGGGAAAATATTTTAGGGTAATTGAGAGCCCCTTCCCAAGGGAATTGCTGTTTGACCTTGCATATTCTGTGTAGACAAGTTCTCTCAGAGAACCATCAGACTCAGCTGAGAAAGAAGCAGGAAAAGATGGCAGGCATTATCAAGTGCCTGCAGCAGTGACTCTAGTCATTCCATCTCTGAGCACCGCCAACACCAACCATCTGTCTGAAACTACTTGCACCACGGGCCTCAGCTCTGAAGCGTCTTCGTTGGTGACTCAGAAATCTAAATGTTCATTTTGCACATGTTTTGTGTTAGTCACCAAGTCTCCAGCTTCTCTCTGTGCTTTCTGGCAAGCTGGTGGAGGTCAGCTTCAAGGTCAACACAGCAAGCTGAGCCAGGAGCGGCAATCACAACACCAGCACAAGCTCCTTTGTCCCTGAAAGAGGCCTTTTTAGGAGATTCTCCAGGGGCTGCTGATCTGTTCTCCTGGGACTTCATGATTGCTTCTCCACCCATCCCCAGAGGGATCTGGTTGCTGTTCTCCCCTCCCTTGGGCCTTTTCTGTGCTTTTAATCTTCTCAGAGCCTGGGTTGTAAGGGCTTGATTGGCTCTCTCCTTTTCTTCCAGGGCAGCCCTTTTCAGCTGCCTCTGCCACCCATTCTCTGCCATACTGGTGTTTGGTTTTTCCATACTCCATGATTTTCCATTTTCACACAGACACATGCACACAGCAGCACCATCAAATTTCTCTGTGTGATTCCTTCAGCACTACTTAATATGATTTCCTGTTTCTCTGTAAACTAACTTCCCAGGGACTTCTGACTCACAGTGGCACAAAGCGACATACTTATACCTGGAGACCAGCACCAGGAACTTGGAGCTTGTCCTAGGCCACAGTTGTCCATGTCCCTTTCTGACTTACCTCAAGCTGGCTAGAAGAAGCTAGAGGCCAGATCCTGTGTGCTCTGCGGATCTAATTTACCTGGTCACAGGGTCATGAACACTTTGAAGATATCAAATCCATTTTAAGTGTTTCCTTTGAGCAGGTTAGACTTCTTTCGTTTAACATAAAGTAGATGAGTGTGAATATCGGGGTGGCAGCAATGAGGCAGCATCAAGTCTTCAGGTCACATTAGCACACTGTTGTGGCCTTTCAAAAAAAGTTCATCATCAAAGTGCTTAGCATTAACTAAACAAAATTTCAGTTAGTCATGGGCATGAAATACAGACTCCATGCTTAGTTCTGAGGATAATGGGGACATTCATGAATTTCTAGATAGAGCCCCATGTGTTTTCCATCCTGTGTCTTCCTGCTTTCTGAAAGTACTGCTTTGTTTGATTTATCTAAAGGGCACTTACTTCTAGAATAACCGCAGGAGCTGCTCTTCTCAAAATGTCTATCCATCAGCCTAACACCTGAGTTCTGGGAGAGCTGATTATATAATAGTAGAAAAGGAAATGAAAAAAAAGTTTAAGATATAAAATTGTACAGATTTGTTCTTCTAAATAAAATTATCTTGAGAATAGTACTTCTAACATGGAAGGTGGCTTAGGAATTTAGGGGAGGCAAAAGGTAACTTGTGACATTTTTTCAGAATTTTTGTAACTTCATAATTTGAGATTTTGCTTTCTGAATAAGATGCATAGTTAGTAGAGCAGCAACCTGTTATCCATAGATTTGGATATTCTGGGCCTCAGAACTCAAGAAAGGGAGTTAATCTAAATGTTCAAAAGTCAATTAAAGTATGGTTAGGCTGGGGCTAGCAGGTGGCATGGTGGTTAAGGCACTGGATTCCCACATGGCCTAGTGCAGTTCAAGTCCCATACCTGGTGGCTTGGCTTCTCATTTTCCCTCTCCTTGTCTGTCTCTGGTGAGCGCATGAACACTATAACAAAAATAATGTGATTGAATGTATAAAAAAATAAATAAACCAGTAATAATAAATAAAATTAAATAAATGATTCTTTTTTTTTTTTAATGTGATTAGGCTAAGCAATCTTCCAGGAATCTCCTATTTTCCATCACCTCTTTAGGTTTTTTGTAATGTTTTGTCAATGGAACTATGTGTTGTAGTTTGTTCTATTTT